>JALPQI010001901.1:0-112325 GCA_025490895.1 Thaumatotibia leucotreta
GTTGCCATTAATATTACTTAAGGAGGCATTATTAATAGTTTGTACACTTCAACTTACAAAATTTGACACCCGAAAGCTGCAAGCTGCGATTAAAGACGGACAACTCAGTGGATTTCACTGAGTTCATTTGACACGCTAAGTAGATACTTTTGCTTGATCTATGGTATATATGACATCTGTGTATGTTACCCCAAATCTCCGAGAATCGTGAACTGATTTTTGTGATTGAACGTGTATAACCCCGAGATGTTCCCGTTGGCACCCAGTTGAGGTCTGATGATAGGATCATGGAGAAATTGAGGAATCTCTTCAAATGTTAGAGTTACATATATGGCGCTTTTGGTAATTTTCATTCATTTACAAGAATTTGCATTCAGAAAGTAGGATTTCATGGTAAAAAGCCAATGATGGAAACCGCAGCAGGTAGGATCTTGGAGAAATCCGTTGAAATTGATAGTTTTAAAATTTTTATTTTGGTTATTTTATAAGCCAAAATCTTTCATAATGTAAATACTAAAGCTATAAATACCAACTGACCACAACCATCCACTTCTAAGAAATCAGAAAGTTTTCAATTTCGCACCATATTTCAATAAAATTTGGAGCAAAATTAAAGTCCACTCATAAGTATGTACACAAACGTGTACCTTATCATTCATGTCATAAGGTGAGAATGTGTATACATATGTATGCCCCTGACTTTACCTTTGACGTGAGAAGGTAACCGCATCAAAGAGTAAACTCGAGGGTTACCAAGTTAGGGTTTAACCAGCGGACAATTATTAAAGTAATTTCCCGTGAAAATTTAGCAGTTAACAGGCCAACATGAATGAAAAGTATAATCCATGGATAACCGAGATTTGCTCATTTTTAGCTCATCAAAACGGAACCCTTATAGATTCGTCATGTCCGTATGTCCGTCTGTCCGTCTGTCACAGCCGCGCGATTTACTAGGAAACTATAAATGCTACAGTAACGAAATTTGGTAAGGATATGTGTTGTATGAACCGCTACAGGATTATGATACTAAATTGTAAAAAAAACCATTGGGGTGGGGGCCTTCCATACATGTAACGTTTAAAAAAAATTTTTTGTTGTATTGTATAAGCGTGTGGGCTATTAATAGAAAGGTCTTTGAAAATGATATGAAGGTTTATAAATCTCATTTTTATTTAAGAAAATCATTTTCGAGATATCAACTCTCAAAGTCTGAAAAATGTGTCCCCCCCTCTATTTTTTAAACTAGGTACGCGATATAAAATTCTAAAAAAAATATATGTTATGCACATTACCTAATAAACTCTATCAACGATTTTTGGTTTGATTAAATTATCTCCTATAGTTTTTGAGGTAGGTTGATTTAACAGTATTTTTTTAATAATAACTTGATAATGGTACGGAACCCTTCGCGCGCGAGTCCGACTCGCACTTGGCCGGTTTTTTCTGTTGTAAGGGTTCCGTTCCAAAATTGGCGAAAGGGGAACGCTTATAGATTATTCATCATGTCCATATGTTATAGTCGATTTACTCGGAAACTGTAAGTTACTAAGGTAATGGATAGGTACCTATATGTGTTACTTGAGCCGCTACAAAATAGCGTTTGTTGTATGGGAGCTAACTTATTACAGATACTTTTTGGTAACTATTTGTTGTTCGCGGCAACAGAAATACAATAATTATGAACTTTTCAACAGATAAGTAGGTACAACCTGGTGTATAGCGGAGCCTTATTAATAAATAAATACCTTGATGTCCATTTCACACAAATCAACCTAGTCCCACGGTAAGCTCAATTAAGGTTTGTGATGTGGTTACCAGGTGACGATATATTTAATAGATACATAAATAGTTGAATACATAGACAGCCTGATCAAGGAACAAATATTTGTAAGAAATATTTATAGATTCGAACCCGGAACTTCCAGCTCCGTAGGCAGTACCAACTTGGCTAAGAAGGCTGAGTAATAGCAATAGCCATGGGGTTCTATTTATCCCTTTGGGTACGGAACGCTAAAAATGTATGCACGAAGCGCTGGTCCTATTCCCATAGACAATTTGAATTCCGCGCCATTTTTGAATATCCAGCGTTACCCCATCCATTCTTGATCATGATTTAGGATAACCCCGATGCTCACAATTTAAGACTAAGGCTTGTTCACAAAATAAAGTAGCCATTGCTGTATAATTCTTTTTTTTTTGTATGATACCATAGCTTTGTATGGGTGTTATTACAAAGAAGAATCTTCTAGGACGCTGTGGTTGTTATTTATATCAATTTCTCCATAATTATGGACTTTTATTTAAACTTCTGGATTTAAGTAGTGTTTCTTCTTATTCTACTATTTTGGGTCATTTAGTTTCCTTATGGGTCTTAACTAAACTACAATCTTCATCATCATCATCATCAGCCAATTGACGTCCACTGCTGGACATAGGCCTCCCCCAGAGAGTTCCACAAAGATCGGTCGTGAACTGTCCGCATCCATTGGACACCCGCAACCTTTACCAGGTCGTCGCTCCATCTTGTGGGGGGCCTTCCCACGCTGTGCCGTCCAGTGCGTAGTCGCCACTCGAGAACACGCCGACCCCACCGGTCATCGGTCCTCCGGGCAATATGGCCAGCCCACTGCCACTTCAACCTGGCGATTCTTCGGGCTATGTCAATCACTTTCGTTCTTCTGCGGATCTCGTCATTCCTGATGCGATCTCGCAGAGAAACCCCGAGCATTGCCCTCTCCATCGCTCGATGAGTGACTCTGAGCCTCTTAATGAGTCCCATAGTGAATGACCACGTTTCAGATCCATAAGTAATCACTGGCAACACACACTGGTCGAAGACTTTCGACTTGAGACACTGCGGTATATTGGACGAGAAGATATTGCGTAGTCTCCCGAACACCGCCCAACCCAGCCTGATTCGACGATTGATCTCCTTCTCGAAGTTGGACTTACCCAGCTGGACTGTTTGTCCCAGGTATACATATTCGTCAACAACTTCGAGTGTAGAGTTTCTAACTTTCACTGGAGTTGGTATCACATGGACGTTCGACATGATCTTCGTTTTGTCCATGTTCATCTTAAGACCAACATCTTCAGAGACTCTACTGAGATCATCGAGCATAGTATTTAAGTCCTCCATGGTATCAGCCATGACTACTATATCGTCGGCAAACCGAAGGTGAGTGATGTACTCGACATTGATGTTAATGCCAAATCCACTCCAGTCTAGAACCTCGAAAACATCTTCCAGTGCAGCGGTGAACAATTTAGGAGAGATAACAAACTACAATACCGATACTATAATAAACTGTGAATCTCGTGTCTACAATTTTTATTAAACAAATTGATATTGAAGTTACTTTTTTACAATGCGGATAATCCCACAATGTCGTAACAGATGTGCTTACCATAGAAAAAATCAACTACGAAAGACTCTGGTTGTCACGGGATTCGAACCCGCTGCCTCTGGATTGCCGGTCCAACGTGCTACCAATTACACCAGACGACCTTCCGTCGATCACAGCGAATTTTTCCAATGGTATTGTGAATCTAATCACTAGCGACATCTGTACGTAATGTTTCGAAGGTACTACAACCTTAGCCACACTCCTAAGACGTATGCATCACATAATCGTCTGCAAACTCGGCAACTCTACGCTGCGTTGAATTTGCTAGAGAGGGCGCTGTAATCAATACAAGATTAGAAAACATCAATTTATTTTTATAATTAAACAAATTGATATTGAAGTTACTTTTTTACAATGCGGATAATCCCACAATGTCGTAACAGATGTGCTTACCATAGAAAAAATCAACTACGAAAGACTCTGGTTGTCACGGGATTCGAACCCGCTGCCTCTGGATTGCCGGTCCAACGTGCTACCAATTACACCAGACGACCTTCCGTCGATCACAGCGAATTTTTCCAATGGTATTGTGAATCTAATCACTAGCGACATCTGTACGTAATGTTTCGAAGGTACTACAACCTTAGCCACACTCCTAAGACGTATGCATCACATAATCGTCTGCAAACTCGGCAACTCTACGCTGCGTTGAATTTGCTAGAGAGGGCGCTGTAATCAATACAAGATTAGAAAACATCAATTTATTTTTATAATTAAACAAATTGATATTGAAGTTACTTTTTTACAATGCGGATAATCCCACAATGTCGTAACAGATGTGCTTACCATAGAAAAAATCAACTACGAAAGACTCTGGTTGTCACGGGATTCGAACCCGCTGCCTCTGGATTGCCGGTCCAACGTGCTACCAATTACACCAGACGACCTTCCGTCGATCACAGCGAATTTTTCCAATGGTATTGTGAATCTAATCACTAGCGACATCTGTACGTAATGTTTCGAAGGTACTACAACCTTAGCCACACTCCTAAGACGTATGCATCACATAATCGTCTGCAAACTCGGCAACTCTACGCTGCGTTGAATTTGCTAGAGAGGGCGCTGTAATCAATACAAGATTAGAAAACATCAATTTATTTTTATAATTAAACAAATTGATATTGAAGTTACTTTTTTACAATGCGGATAATCCCACAATGTCGTAACAGATGTGCTTACCATAGAAAAAATCAACTACGAAAGACTCTGGTTGTCACGGGATTCGAACCCGCTGCCTCTGGATTGCCGGTCCAACGTGCTACCAATTACACCAGACGACCTTCCGTCGATCACAGCGAATTTTTCCAATGGTATTGTGAATCTAATCACTAGCGACATCTGTACGTAATGTTTCGAAGGTACTACAACCTTAGCCACACTCCTAAGACGTATGCATCACATAATCGTCTGCAAACTCGGCAACTCTACGCTGCGTTGAATTTGCTAGAGAGGGCGCTGTAATCAATACAAGATTAGAAAACATCAATTTATTTTTATAATTAAACAAATTGATATTGAAGTTACTTTTTTACAATGCGGATAATCCCACAATGTCGTAACAGATGTGCTTACCATAGAAAAAATCAACTACGAAAGACTCTGGTTGTCACGGGATTCGAACCCGCTGCCTCTGGATTGCCGGTCCAACGTGCTACCAATTACACCAGACGACCTTCCGTCGATCACAGCGAATTTTTCCAATGGTATTGTGAATCTAATCACTAGCGACATCTGTACGTAATGTTTCGAAGGTACTACAACCTTAGCCACACTCCTAAGACGTATGCATCACATAATCGTCTGCAAACTCGGCAACTCTACGCTGCGTTGAATTTGCTAGAGAGGGCGCTGTAATCAATACAAGATTAGAAAACATCAATTTATTTTTATAATTAAACAAATTGATATTGAAGTTACTTTTTTACAATGCGGATAATCCCACAATGTCGTAACAGATGTGCTTACCATAGAAAAAATCAACTACGAAAGACTCTGGTTGTCACGGGATTCGAACCCGCTGCCTCTGGCAGGGATCGGAAACCGTTATTATTTTCTAACCGTTACCATACGTCAACCCCAAACCATAATCATAAAGTTTTTGTTCTCATTAACCGATACTTCTTAATGTTCTTTGACGGAACGCTTAATGGCCGATTCTGTTCTCAACGAACGGAATAATAACGGTTTTCCTAATTCTGTTGTAAGAGATGAACTGTCATGTCATGTTCTTCTTATAAAGTTTCCGTTACGGTTAATGTTCTTTCAAACGTTTTTGGCCGCGAACGCTACGTTTAGTGTTCTTGGGAACGGAATAATAGTGGTTTTCCTGTCAAAATTGATTTGAACAAATAGACAATCACATGTGGTGCCTATTCTCCGATTAATCGAGATTGAATGTCGTATGGTTTGTATAAGGAAAACGTATTGAAAAGACGTTTCGTGTCGTTTACTATTTTAATATTTATGGATACTGGAATAGAGACCCACTAGAAATTTAAAATCTGTTCCAAATTTAAACGCATAACCGAACGTAGTTAAGGAAAAAGGACGCAATACACTACAATCTGCCAATTTGTTTTAAATCCTATGTCAAAAGGAAAAGCCATCAATTTAAGTGACAAAGTGGCACCTTTTCGTTCATCTTTTCACCGCCACGTCAAAAAATAAAAGCGAGCAACACACGCCAAGCAACAAATTGCATGTAAACAACTAACTCAACAAAGTAAGTATCAGCTTCGTAGTGTTAAACTTTATCGTCCTATTACTGCAAATACCGACTAAGTAAAAAAAAGTGATTTTGAGATAATGCGATTTTAATGTTTGGAGGTATATCTTTACATAAAAAAATTAAGATATGTACAATCTGTATTTAGAATTTTATAGCCTATATTGTCTAGTTTACTATTTAATCGTGAAAATTATTCAGTCTGTATTTGATTGACAATAAAAATGCGATTTTAATAAAACAGTCGCAAACTTAGTTGCTTTTTCCTGTAGAAATATATTTTTGTTTATTTCTCTTATCAATACATCTAGAACAACATATTCCTTTGATTAAGCTTTGGTTGACATGTACGTTTCTATAAATCACAATATGATAAAAAAAAGTCTCAGATTTTTAAGTTATTACAAAATTTACTAAAAATCCACAATGACTTAATCGGTTTTATCTGTAGGAAATCTAGAAGTGTCTTCGTTTAAGTCTCAAATCTTCAAATTATCATCACTAATCACAGTATTTTATTGACAATAAAGCATTTTTGGAAGCCTCCTAACCCTTAATAATACATAGTTTTAGGTTTTGTGGGAAAAACACGAAATAAAAAAAATTAAAAAACAACGAACTTCACCAGTTTTTGTTGATATCTCATAAACGACTGAATTGATTACGTTAAGATTTATAAAACAATATCTCAAAACTATACACCTTTAAATAAAAATAAAAAAATGCTAATCGGTTCAGGCGTCTTCGAGTAATCGCATCATATACTTACTACATCTACTACGCTCGCTCAGCAACTCTGCCAACTCGAACTCGAAAGCTATATAGGCCTCCGAAACTAAATAAATAACACCATAATGTATGACTAAGGATGTTACTTTTCATTTTATAATTACACATAACAGTAATAATATATGTAATAATATTGTACACTTGATAACCGGTAGTCATACATTATTGAAAGTTTTGTTAGGAATAATAAAGCCAAATTCCCTTGTTCCCCGTGGCGAGTCTAACGAGTTTTCTACTCCTTGCACTCATTGTTATTTTATTATACACTAGCGCTAAATAGTCTTTTACACGATTGTTTTAACAAACATTACGAGAAACAACAACCTGTGACATCGGCGCGTGAGTCGCACAACTGAGTGAAGTTACTACGGCGTGAAGCTCGTACGCGCACATAATTGGTTTCTCCTGTAGAGATTTACGTCAATATTGAAATAGAACTACAAGCAAAAGCAACTAAGTCGCTTTAAATTTTTTTGGCAGTATGATATTGGCGTTGTTTGGAAACAATTATCTACTGGAAAAACATGCTAAAGGCATGTAATGTGTTCAACCTGTCGTAAAATAAATAATTTAATAGAATTACTTTCATGCTAAAACCAAATAAGTATATATAATATTTTTTGGTAAAACTTAAAATGGGAATGTATAAATGCAAATAAATACTATGTACCATTAACAGTTTTTACTTGACGGAGAAAGCATAAAGTTTTGTATTAAGTTATGTATATCAGATTTTGGCAGTGAATATTTCAGTAAAATGACGTTTAAGTAACTTTATCTAAAAGCTATCTTTGGAACGGAGAGTCGTATCAAAACATGGGTTTTACTAGATTGTAGTCCTTGAAATTCTTATTCCAAAGGCGTAAAAAACACGATTTCGTGAAAAAGTCACTTAGTCGGTATTTGCATTAATAGGACGATATATTTTATCAGTTATATCAATTCATTGGCGGCGAAAAAATGTCCTTACCTACTGTTATCAGGAGGTAATGTTATGATTACAGTCACGTTAATTCCTATAGCAAGGCTAGCATATCTTGTGTTTAACATCAACTTGCCGCCACACTTCTCTTTTTAATCTATACAATTGAAAAAAGACGCGTAGCTGGGAGTTGCTTGTTAATTCAGAGTTTGCAATCTGTCACCAACCTCTTTTGAGAAAATGAACTTGCTTTTCAAAAGAGGTCGATAGATCTGAGTCCGTAGCTATGTTAGCTAACGTGCCGTTTTATTCTCTTTGGTGCCAATCGCTACGCTACGCTGAGCAGGTAGTGTATCGTAGTTTTCTCTCTGTCACTCTTTCTTATTGGTGTGACGAAGACAGTTGAGTTTCGTTCGCGACTGAACATTAGCGATTGGCATATTGGCTACACAACCTGTTCATATAATCATTTCATCGCCAACACCGTTAACTAATGTGTCTTGATGTTTTATGAATAAGGCAATTGGACTGGATGCGTCTAAGAGTTACGAATAAATGCAAAGTCATTTGCAGACACCAATAAACTAACATGTTTTACCACAAAAATCAACTATATTCCAAATAGCTGACTGGTGAATCGTGAGACTGGTGACTTGCTTCAACCTTTTCAACGCCACGTAAAACTATAAAAGCTAAATTTGAACTTTACGCACGTGCATAGTTACATATTATTTTGTGGATGGTGACTTACAAATAGTCTTTGGCGTTGAAACTCTCTTGTTAATCAGTACCTACCAATATATCAGTCATTGTCCAATCTAATTGAAACCTTGTGGACGGCGATAACGGTTATGTTGGTAACACTGTTTCAACGCCAAAGACCGATATACAAGTCACAGATCAATAGAGACCTAGTCGCACTTGCTTATAGTTTTTGACAAATTCCTTTGTGACACTTTGGTGGCGTGGATGGAGTGACAGCTGCTGTTTTTGCCGTGGCATTGAAAAGGTTAGTGTTATGATGAGGTAAAAATTGTATTGACAGCGGTATCGTCATGGTTCGTCTCAGTAAACTTAGCACAGGATCAGTGCGACAATATGTCGCCGCGAGATAGATTATCCATCTCCCTTTTATTCATATTGTTGGTAAAAGATAGAAAATCTATACATGTAGCGATAACATACTGACATAGCAATCATGTGCTAAGCGTACAGTATAGTTCGAGAAATATAAATTGAACGTTTATTTTTACTATAATGTAGGTAGAAAGTTACCAATTTATATTTCACGAACTGTACTCTCAGTCGTCGTATGTCAAGTTCTTAAATTGATGCCGTTCTGATTGTGTCACTAATTTTTTATAGTTAGCATATAGTATAGCAAGATAGTAGTTAGAGCAACACACCCAAAGAAGATGTTGACGAAGGCTTAAAAATGAGCAATATGAAATAGACAATACAACAAATTACCAAAGTTGATATAGTTGACCCCAGTTAAAATGACGAATCAAGAATGGGTGACAAAGACAGATCGGGACCAATTCAAGATTTTAAGAAAAAACAATTGAGACGTCACTGAAAATAAAACTAAGGCTGCGTTTCACCAAACTTTTATTCGAAGAATAACGCTTTCTCTCAGATATATATATATATACATATATATATATATACATATATATATATATATATATATATGTATATATATATGTATGTAGTGCTAAAGTACTATGGAGATTTGACATGACTATTCGAAAATAAGCGTTATATTTCGAATCAAAGTTTGGTCAAATCGACTAAGTGAAACACGTACACGGTCCAGAATCGAAATCTTTGATAGAGTTAACTGGGTTGGCGTGTGTACCTACTAAAACTAAAAAAGGAAAAAGACTATATATATTCATATTTATTTATTGGTGGTTAGCTTGGTCTTCCACATTCCAGCGTTTCACCGCTGCCGCTGGAGTCAGCATATGAGTATATGACCGCAGCTGATCTGATGATAACGAGTACTTTTGCGCACTGAGGTTGCAACGCAACAAATACTCATCACTGCTATCTCAAAGGGAAAAGGATTCTTGCTATATCAAAGGGTTCCAGGATGGCTGGCACATACGCGGGTTAGGTCCTCTGGCATGGCATCTTCCACTTTCTTCTATGCTGGTATACCAAGGCATCCATTCAGGTGTCTTCATATCAAAGGGTCCATGGTATCTAAGGCTGTGGAACACGGCACCTCATTAGTTTGATTTGAGCGATTAAAAAAAATTACATTCTTATGGCGGCCTAACTATTTTTAGTATAAAATAGATTATGTGAGAAGCAACACCAAGTATGACTTTTGCGTCTATCTTCATCTAGTTGTTTGCTAGAGCTTCTTGAGTGAGGTTGGTTATTTGGCGGGCAAAATCTTGGCAAAATATAGACATAAATTTTTCAAAACAGGGTGGTATAAAATGAAAAAGAAACCCATGACCTGTAATAAAATGACAACAGTAGATTACATTGATAGTAAGGACCGTATCGAATTATAAGAAGACAAGATAAAAGTGACACAACTTTAATATTAAGTAATATTTTGAAATAAAACAAAAAATAAATTAAAATATAACACTTTTTCTAGAACTATGTTCTAAAGAGACTGCCATAGGACCCCTATTTAGCCGTCAATCTTACTTTCTTCTGGATGTCCTTCATTCGATTTTGGACGACAACATTTGCTATATTTCGTGACACCCTGTTCCACTTTTTTTTTAAGTCGTCGGCTGATGTTGCAGCTCTGGCATTTTTTGAAGCTGACGCTTCATAAAAGCCAAGTACCTTTCGATTGGGGGTACTTCAGGGCACTTGGAGGGATTCATGTCTTTTTCGACTATATCAACCTTGTTTGTTTTATGCCATTCAAGGGTGGCTTTCGAGTAATAGCATGACGCCAAATCAGGCTAAAACAAAGTAGGCATCCTAAGCGTTTTAATGAGAGGCAGCAGTCTTATTTTTTAAATACTCTTCTTGGTATACTTCAGCGTTTAAACTACCTGTGGTGAAAAAAAATTGAAACGCATGCTACGTTGACAAATTGCTTGCCATACGAGTATTATTTACCAATTTTTTCAACACTGATGGTTGTATCTTGTTTAGAGAGAATTTTTCCAGCGGGCATGGTACAATACTAAGGTCCAGGGGTCGTTTATAAACCTAGTTAATCACCTAATATATTGCTTTTTCTTAGTCAGCACATGATCATACAGTTTACTTGTCCGTTTTCTAACTGATACGACTTTTTTTCATCTCTTGTAGGTTGTTTCTGTTTTTTATATGTCTTTAGATTACGTCTCTTTTTAATTTTTTGTATCAAAAAATACGGAGTTTTCGCTTTTTTGGTAGCATTGGACAGAAAGAGTTGGATTTTCTAAAAATATTCGTACTACTTTTCTTATGCAACGCTGGGTCCCATGGTCCCTGTTTTCTTCCACTCTTGGGCAGATATTCTAAAGTTAAAGTGTTGGCGAACTTATTTATCGGTTTGTATATGCCTGCAGAAGTGAACTTATAATTTTTAACGAGCTTTCTTATTGTTATACCCTTAATTTTACACCAGTCGTCCAAAATTATTTTCCGTGTCTCTAAGTTAATCAGATCCATTTCATTGATTTTAACGGAATGACATATTGTTTCTGACCTTAAATCATACCCATTAATATGGTTCATAATATACTGAACAGTTTTTGTTATATAAAGTTGAGTATACGTATTTATAGGGCCCTAAAGTTGTCTACTTACATTTAGATACGGTCCTTAGTTTTATTGGAAAAAGCTAATCAGAAAATAAGTTATGGCTTTGGGCAATTTTATCCAGTACTTTAGCAAACGGACATTGAAAACATTGCCCATCATGAAAAATAGCCTACAGTTGTCACTTTCAAGTTTTACCACTTTATGAAAATAGCGGAGGGTAATGTTTTTTCAGTAAATTACGTTTTTATAACTCCGTTATTTTATTTTACGTGTACAAAATGTTCGGAACCAATAACTTTAGGTACTCTCAATTGTCAGTTTCGTTGTCTGCTGCTTCGTTAGTGGGCTGATATTTATATCAATATAATATTATCTTGATTCCCATTCAAAAAATGGTTTTATTATTATTGCATTAAAACAAATAATACATTTTGGACTGTTTTACTTCACTAGTATATTAATACTTTGAACAAAAGTTAAACGTCTTTAGTTAAGATATCTACTTAAAAGTGACAACCCTAGCATTTGCGAATTGCGTTAGTGGACCTTGTATGAAAAAGAGCGAAAACGGGTAGGTAACATTGCCCAACCAATTTACTCAAAATTGTTTATACTTATCCCTGAGTTATAAACATGAAATGGTAGAATTGCCCAAAAACCTTCTGTGATTGTAGTATTATTGTCATACGAGCTATTTTTAAGCACTAAATTGAGGTGGGCAATGTTGGTCAAGAACGAGATTACTTTGCTCGCCTTCTATAGGTGCATTCAGACCAAAAGAACATTCGCTATTCTAACCTCCCACTCTACGAAATTCGATCGTTACACAAAACGTGATTGGTTGATTTCGTAGAGCGGGGGATAGAACAGCGAATGCTCTTTTGGTTTGCACGCACCTTAACACGATGAACGCCACGCCAAAAATGTAGTCTTTCCATTGGAGCCACAGGGGTCACCGGTGAGCCTAACCATGTTGAACCATTGGGGCCACGGGGGTCACCGGTGAGCCGTCGCGAGCCTTCATTTCAAACCTGTTTTACAGGCCACCGTTCACTTATTCCATCCGAAAACGTATGCAGGGTGAGCCGTGTGGCCCTAGAGAAGATACAAATTGCCTTGGTTCTTTTGTACTGTAAAGGACTTATGATTTTTTCGTCATTTTGTGAACTTAGTTAAGGTTGGCTTACTCGTCATAGGTAAAATATAGTTGAAGACTTGCAAATAAAGATTTTAAATATAGAGTTTGGTAAAAAAATAAAGTAAATTAGTTTTTAATGCTTATAATTATTTTTTATTTACCTAATTTTAAGCATATAATACAACTTTTAGTTAAGTTTAAAAATAGGTAACGTCGTCGACTTACTCGCTATCAAGATGACACTAAAGTTTAAAAAAGCTTGTATTCTTGAGCTTTTCATAAAACAATTTATCACAATTGGCGTAGTAAACTTAAAGGTACCTATTCATTATAATTATAATTCTTATCAAAAATAACAAAAGTACAAAATCATAATTAGTGAGTTCTGTCATGGTTTTGCTCCGGAATTGTTTAGAAGGAAGCTACTTTTTATATCGAGGGGGGGGGGGCATTATTTCCAGATCGACGGAGTTGCTATGGGTAGCCCTGTGGCACTGGTTTTAGTAAATATCTAGATGGAGCATTTTGAGGCCAGCATAGATCTGCAACCATGGGCAGTGAAATTATGGAAGCGGTATGTCGATGATGTCTTCTGCGTTATGAGAGGTGGCAAGCATGAAGTTGAGCAATTACTCTAGTATCTCAATTCCATTCATACTAAAGTCAAATTCACATATGAATTGGAATCGGAGCATACTTTGCCTTTTCTGGACGTGAAGGTGATGATAGGTCGAGATGATGGTTCTTTGGCGCACACTGTTTATAAGTAGGAAGCCCACACACACAGACAGGTATTTGAACGCTCTGTCTCACCACCACCCCGGCAGCTTCAGTCTGTGGTTAATTCTCTAAAGAACAGAGCACATGACCTTTGTGACCCTGAATTTCTGGAAATTGAGTTATCGCACGTTCATGAGGTTCTGAAGAGAAATGGCTACATAATGAACAGACGGCAACCCAGACAAATACCGAGGAAGAAACATTCAGATGTTGCGAGGCGACCAGCATTTTTGCCTTATGTCAGGGCTGTAACGGACAAAGTAGGTACGCTTTTGAATAAGTATTCCATACCAACCGTTTATATGCCGTTATCAAAGGCGGCATCTAAGGTATCTAAGGTCGCCTAAGGATGTTTTACCTTATCACACACCGGGCGTTTATATAAGATCGATTGTAGCTGTGGTAGTTCCTATATTGGGGAAACTAAACGCACCATAGCGGAAAGGGTCAAGGAACATATCACGGCTGTTAAAAAGCGTCAAACGAATAGGTGTGCTGTGGCCGAGCATTTGTTGGAGTCTGGATAAAAAAATCTTTACTTTTTTATAAAATACTTTTTAAATACTAAGTTTTAAAACTTCGCGATCATTTAGCTCGTAGTTGGCAAACAAGTACGTAAATTCAAGTGTTATTAAAAGGACTACTTCAGTTGGCAAAAAAATACACGTGATATTGGCTAGGGGGGGGGTCCTGAAAATATCACCAATTATCACCATGGGGGCTGGGGGGGTTTAAAACATACCAAAATCGTATGACGTGATTAATGGACAAGCCCTACCTAATATGTATACCTACAACTAATTGCAAATGGTCACTGATCTAAGCAATGGGCGGACAGACAGACGGACTACCGCACGAAACGATAGATGAAGAGTGATAGAGCGCTGACACACTCTAGCACCATGCTTAGAGGAGTATGCTGACGGATAGACAGACGGACTAACGAACAGACAGACGGACAGACGGACATGGCGAAACTATAAGGGTTTTTTATTTTTTTATTTGAACTACGCCCGATCATAACAATTTTTTTTTTAACGAAAAAAGTGTTAACGCTTTCACAGCCAGTAACAAAAAAGCTCGTTTAAATTTGAATTCTAAAATGTTATTAACAGAGTTCTTAATCACAATTGCGGAAATAACGCATAATTTATTTTTATTTTTTGTTACTGGACATTGTTTGTTAAGAATTATTTCTATTTCTAGACGGATCCAAGAATAGATGGATGGAAAGAAGGACTAACCAACAGATAGATAGACAGTCAGACGGATGGACGAACAGACAGACAGACTGCCATGACGAAATTGTAAGGGTTCCTAATTTACTACGGAACCATAAAAAGTACTTATACCCAGAATAATTGAAAAGGCAATCATTTCAAGTAATATCCGGTCGAAATATGTTTCTTTGCAGAAATAAACGGGCAGACAGACGGACGGACAGACATACAGACCGACAGACAAACACACAGACAGACAACGGATGGACAGATGAACAGACAGACAGACATACAGACACATAGACACACAGACAGACACTCAGATAGATAGACAGAAAGATCGACAGATGAACAGACAGACAGACAGACAGGCAGACAGACAGACAGACAGACAGAAAGATCGACAGATGAACAGACAGACGGCAGACCGTCAGACAGACAGACAAACAGACAGACAGACGGAGATGGCGAAAATGTAAGGGTTCCTAATTTACTACAGAACCGTAAAAAGTAATTACAGCCAGAATAATTGAAAAGGCAACCATTTTAAATAATATCCGGTCGAAATATGTTTCTTTGCAGAAATAAACGGTTGGAAAGACGGACGGACAGACATACAGACCGACAGACAAACAGACATACAAACACACAGACAGACAGACAGACAGATAGACAAACAGACGGATGGACAGATGAACAGACAGACAGACATACAGACAGACAGATAGACAGACACACAGACAGATAGACAGAAAGATCGACGGATGAACAGACAAACAGACAGACAGACGGAAAGATCGACAGATGAACAGACAGACAGACGGACAGACAGACAGACAGACAGACGGACGGAAAGATCGACAGATGAACAGACAGACAGACGGACAGACCGTCAGACAGACAGACAGACAGACGGACGGAAAGATCGACAGATGAACAGACAGACAGATGGACAGACCATCAGATAGACAGACAGACAAACAGACAGACAGAGGGATGAACAGATGAACAGACAGACATACATACAGACAGACAGACATTTCAAGTAATATCCGGTCGAAATATGTTTCTTTGCAGAAATAAACGGGCAGACAGACGGACGGACAGACAGACAGACAGACCGACAGACAAACAGACAGACAAAGGATAGACATATGCACAGACAGACAGACAGACATACAGACAGCCAGACGGACATGGCGAAAATGTAAGGGTTCCTAATTTACTACAGAACCGTAAAAAGTACTTACAGCCAGAATAATTGAAAAGGCAACAATTTTAAATAATATCCGGTCGTAATATGTTTCTTTGCAGAAATAAACAGGCAGACAGACGGACGGACAGACCGACAGACAAAAAGACAGACAACGGATAGACAGATGAACAGACAGACATACAGACAGACAGACGGACATGGCGAAAATGTAAGGGTTCCTAATTTACTACAGAACCGTAAAAAAGTACTTACAGCCAGAATAATTGAAAAGGCAACAATTTTAAATAATATCCGGTTGAAATATGTTTCTTTGCAGAAATAAACGGTTTAACAGACGGACGGACAGACATACAGACCGACAGACAAACAGACATACAAACACACAGACAGACAGACAGACAGATAGACAAACAGACGGATGGACAGATGAACAGACAGACAGACATACAGACAGACAGATAGACAGACACACAGACAGATAGACAGAAAGATCGACGGATGAACAGACAAACAGACAGACAGACGGAAAGATCGACAGATGAACAGACAGACAGACGGACAGACCGTCAGACAGACAGGTAGACAGACGGGCGGAAAGATCGACAGATGAACAGGCGGACAGACAAACAGACAGACAGGCAGACAGAGGGATGAACAGATGAACAGACAGACACACACATACACGCTTTTATTTGTAAATTATTTTTCGTTGATATATATTGTGGTTTTTTGTGTATGTTGCGAATAAAGTTATTTCTATTTCTATTTCTACATACATACAGACAGACAGACATTTCAAGTAATATCCGGTCGAAATATGTTTCTTTGCAGAAATAAACGAGCAGACAGACGGACGCACAGACAGACAGACCGACAGACAAACAGACAGACAACGGATGGACAGAACGGAAAGATCGACAGATGAACAGACAGACAGACATACAGACAAACAGACGGACATGGCGAAAATGTAAGGGTACCTAATTTACTACAGAATCCTAAAAATATCTTACAGCCAGAATAATTGAAAAGGCAACCATTTCAAGTAATAACCGGTCGATATATGTTTCTTTGCGGAAACAAGCGGACGGACAGACGGACGTACAGATAGTCAGTCCGTTCAGATAGACAGACACACAGACAGAGACAAACAGACAGACAGAAAGATCGACAGATGAACAGACAGACAGACGGACAGACCGTCAGACAGACAGACAGACAGACGGACGGAAAGATCGACAGATGAACAGACAGACAGATGGACAGACCATCAGATAGACAGACAGACAAACAGACAGACAGAGGGATGAACAGATGAACAGACAGACATACATACAGACAGACAGACATTTCAAGTAATATCCGGTCGAAATATGTTTCTTTGCAGAAATAAACGGGCAGACAGACGGACGGACAGACAGACAGACAGACCGACAGACAAACAGACAGACAACGGATAGACAGATGAACAGACAGACAGACAGACAGACAGACAGACGGACATGGCGAAAATGTAAGGGTTCCTAATTTACTACAGAACCGTAAAAAGTACTTACAGCCAGAATAATTGAAAAGGCAACAATTTTAAATAATATCCGGTCGTAATATGTTTCTTTGCAGAAATAAACAGGCAGACAGACGGACGGACAGACAGACAGACAGACCGGCAGACAAAAAGACAGACAACGGATAGACAGATTAACAGACAGACAGACAGACATACAGACAGACAGACGGACATGGCGAAAGTGTAAGGGTTCCTAATTTACTACAGAACCGTAAAAAGTACTTGCAGCCAGAATAATTGAAAAGGCAACAATTTTAAATAATATCCGGTTGAAATATGTTTCTTTGCAGAAATAAACGATTTAACAGACGGACGGACAGACATACAGACCGACAGACAAACAGACATACAAACACACAGACAGACAGACAGACAGATAGACAAACAGACGGATGGACAGATGAACAGACAGACAGACATACAGACAGACAGATAGACAGACACACAGACAGATAGACAGAAAGATCGACGGATGAACAGACAAACAGACAGACAGACGGAAAGATCGACAGATGAACAGACAGACAGACGGACAGACCGTCAGACAGACAGGTAGACAGACGGGCGGAAAGATCGACAGATGAACAGACAGACAGACGGACAGACCGTCAGACAGACAGACAGACAAACAGACAGACAGAGGGATGAACAGATGAACAGACAGACATACATACAGACAGACAGACATTTCAAGTAATATCCGGTCGAAATATGTTTCTTTGCAGAAATAAACGAGCAGACAGACGAACGCACAGACAGACAGACCGACAGACAAACAGACAGACAACGGATGGACAGAACGGAAAGATCGACAGATGAACAGACAGACAGACATACAGACAGACAAACGGACATGGCGAAAATGTAAGGGTACCTAATTTACTACAGAACCCTAAAAATATCTTACAGCCAGAATAATTGAAAAGGCAACCATTTCAAGTAATAACCGGTCGATATATGTTTCTTTGCGGAAACAAGCGGACGGACAGACGGACGTACAGATAGTCAGTCCGTTCAGATAGACAGACACACAGACAGAGAGACAAACAGACAGACAGACAGATCGGCAGATGAACAGACAGACAGACGGACAGACCGCCAGACAGATAGACTTACAAACAGACAGACAGACAGACATACAGACAGACAGACAGACAGAGGGATGGATGCAAAATGCAAGGGTTCCTAATTTACTACAGAATCCTAAAAAGTACTTACACCCAGAATAATTGAGAAAGCAATAATTTGGAGGAAACAAACGGACGGACAGACAGACATACAGACAGACAGACAAACAGACTGACAGACAGACAAACATACAGACAGACATACAGACAGACAGGTGGATGCACATGGCGAATCTGTGACGGTTTCTAATTTACTACAGAGCCCTAAGAAATACACCCAGAATAATTGTAAAAGCAATAATTTCGAATACTATCTGGTCGAAACACGTTTCTTTGCGGAAACAAATGACCGTATAGACGGACGGACAAACAATCAGACAGACAGAGAAACAAACAGACATACAGGCAGACGGATGGACAGATAAACAGAAAATATACTTTCATTCGCCAAAGAAATGTTCGTTTAAATTTGAACTTTACTACGATGTTAATAGAGTTCAAGATCACAACTGCGGAAGTAACGAGCTAAGCCGAGTTTAGACCTGGGTCGCGTTTTATAAAGTTTCATTTTACAATTTCGCTGTTTGCCTCTCTAACGCACGCACATAATATATTGGCTAGAAAGAGAGACAAACGGCAAATTGTAAATTGTAACTTTATAAAACGCGACCCTGCAAGTTTTGAAAAAAAGAGTTGTAGATATTTGCCACTAATTCCTACCAATATTTGCCGTGTGGTGATGGCAGTAAGAATATATTTTGTCACCACCCCAACTCCTCCTGTGGGTGTCGTAAGAGTCGACTAAGGGATTGAAGTGTCACTGACTATTATTTGATAAAAGATTGATGATGGGCAGCAGAGTCATCATAGTGGACATACTACTGCGATCGCCAATCCGCTTGCCCAGCGTGGCGATTATGGGTATTTGCCCCCTAATGCGCCTATACGCATAGTAAATAGGAGAGGCCTACGTCCAGCAGTGGACTATCATAGGCTGATGATGATGATGATTTGCGTCTAAAAACTTGCGGCAATAACTTGCAAGTGTAAACTCAGCTTTGTGTCTTTTCAAAAGGGCTTATTTCTACTCTGGCAATAAGGATTATTTTTTCTATATTTCCATAAGAGAAATTATCTCTATTGACAAAGTGGAAATAAGCCCTTTTGAGAAGACATTCCACAGTTACGATATAATGAATTCATAACAAAACAACATACGTAATTATGGGACAAAGTCATTTTGCGTCCGGCGGAATGTAGCCAGCAACGCATATTGCTAGTTGTGCTAAGCTCACCTGACGCCAATAGAACGCGACTCCAAGCATCGGGGTTCCATTAAGGGAAATAATAGGAACTGCAACTGTCTTCTTGAGCAATTCACGTATCGTACCTATCACTATGTTGACTATTCAGACGAGTGGTATGCACCCATAACTGCGTAGGTACTATTAGGAGTATGAATGCAATAAGTGCAGGTTATAGTAAGTATATATATTTATTTACCAAGGAGCCGAGCCGATATTACAAGACAGGTGCCGGTAGTAGACCAACATCGGGCGTCTTACTCCTCCGTCTTACCTCCTTCTCATTAAACTCTAAAATTAACATAGAAAGAAATATCTACTAATCAGAAAGTTCACAAACTTACCATTATAAACATAATTATTTATGTATATCATTAGACGTCAGCTTAACTTAATACTCAAAACTTAATTTTAATGATAATGAAATATAAACATTATGTCGGAAAAAACATTGACATCTCAGTCAACAACTCGTTGTCAGGTAACCAATTTCCAGGCAAGTTCCCGTCGACGGCGCTAGGAGGCGCCAGAATTGCTAGCACATATTGCATCCTTTCACTTAATTCAATTTAAACCTTTTTCATCATTCGGCTAATACCACACGTCAAACCTAAATGGCTAGTCAAATGAAATAAAAATACGAACTATATTCGCGTGGAAAAGAGAGAGCGAGTGGCGGCATGTTTACGTCATCGCGAACAGTTTAATAATGGTTCACGGAACTTTATTTTTCGTTCATCTCTAGTAACGGTAACCAGAAAAGTTTTGTTCTTTCATATAAATCATATAATGTTCTTGTCAAAACCGTTATGTCAAAGAACGGAATTTTTCCGTTCATCTTGAATATTGTGAACCAGAAATATTGTGTTCATCTACAAAACCTTTATCGTAGTTAACCGTTACTAATACGAACGGAATTAATAACGGTTAAAGAACAATATCAAATGGTTAATCGAGAACGGTTCCGATCCCTGGCCTCTGGATTGCCGGTCCAACGTGCTACCAATTACACCAGACGACCTTCCGTCGATCACAGCGAATTTTTCCAATGGTATTGTGAATCTAATCACTAGCGACATCTGTACGTAATGTTTCGAAGGTACTACAACCTTAGCCACACTCCTAAGACGTATGCATCACATAATCGTCTGCAAACTCGGCAACTCTACGCTGCGTTGAATTTGCTAGAGAGGGCGCTGTAATCAATACAAGATTAGAAAACATCAATTTATTTTTATAATTAAACAAATTGATATTGAAGTTACTTTTTTACAATGCGGATAATCCCACAATGTCGTAACAGATGTGCTTACCATAGAAAAAATCAACTACGAAAGACTCTGGTTGTCACGGGATTCGAACCCGCTGCCTCTGGATTGCCGGTCCAACGTGCTACCAATTACACCAGACGACCTTCCGTCGATCACAGCGAATTTTTCCAATGGTATTGTGAATCTAATCACTAGCGACATCTGTACGTAATGTTTCGAAGGTACTACAACCTTAGCCACACTCCTAAGACGTATGCATCACATAATCGTCTGCAAACTCGGCAACTCTACGCTGCGTTGAATTTGCTAGAGAGGGCGCTGTAATCAATACAAGATTAGAAAACATCAATTTATTTTTATAATTAAACAAATTGATATTGAAGTTACTTTTTTACAATGCGGATAATCCCACAATGTCGTAACAGATGTGCTTACCATAGAAAAAATCAACTACGAAAGACTCTGGTTGTCACGGGATTCGAACCCGCTGCCTCTGGATTGCCGGTCCAACGTGCTACCAATTACACCAGACGACCTTCCGTCGATCACAGCGAATTTTTCCAATGGTATTGTGAATCTAATCACTAGCGACATCTGTACGTAATGTTTCGAAGGTACTACAACCTTAGCCACACTCCTAAGACGTATGCATCACATAATCGTCTGCAAACTCGGCAACTCTACGCTGCGTTGAATTTGCTAGAGAGGGCGCTGTAATCAATACAAGATTAGAAAACATCAATTTATTTTTATAATTAAACAAATTGATATTGAAGTTACTTTTTTACAATGCGGATAATCCCACAATGTCGTAACAGATGTGCTTACCATAGAAAAAATCAACTACGAAAGACTCTGGTTGTCACGGGATTCGAACCCGCTGCCTCTGGATTGCCGGTCCAACGTGCTACCAATTACACCAGACGACCTTCCGTCGATCACAGCGAATTTTTCCAATGGTATTGTGAATCTAATCACTAGCGACATCTGTACGTAATGTTTCGAAGGTACTACAACCTTAGCCACACTCCTAAGACGTATGCATCACATAATCGTCTGCAAACTCGGCAACTCTACGCTGCGTTGAATTTGCTAGAGAGGGCGCTGTAATCAATACAAGATTAGAAAACATCAATTTATTTTTATAATTAAACAAATTGATATTGAAGTTACTTTTTTACAATGCGGAATTTTTAATAACTATTTTTAACTCTAACATTGTTGAAATCGTCTCGGAAGTACGCACTTTTTTGGGCGTGAACTTTTGCATTAAGCATTATCTGAAGTTATTTTGATTTTGACGACTTATCAGCGAATGCTTTTGGATATTGGATTCTTAGACATAAAACAGAAGAATCAATTTACAGTCCCATGGCTGTTATAACTATATTGGACTATTGTGTAACAGTAGAGACTGATTTTACGATGGCTACTTTATTTCGTGAACAAGCCTTAAAATAAGTACTCACAAGAAAACTGAATCCGCTACTGTCAGCACCCAGGAGTCACTTATCAATGCGCCAGCGCATAGGTATCTAGATTTATTCAAAATGGCCGCCACGTATGGAAACACAGCGCTACTTGTCACGATTGTATGTTCACTCAAGTCGTATGTCACATTTTGTAATGTTTTCAAAGAACTTTCCGTTAATGCACAAAAACATGCTTTTAGGATTATCACTATTAACAACATTTTAAATTGATTCAAGCGCTGTTTCTGTTACTATTGTTTTGAAATGGATTTACGCATGAATTTTGTAAATATTTGTAAGGTATATCTGAATTTGAATGCGATTTTGTGGTAATCTCGTCAGAATGAAAGTTTTCAGTTAAAAGCGAATAGTAAAGTGGCGGCAAATGGTGTTAGAGGTGATTTTGTAAACATCGTCGTAACTGTTGACGTTTCATTTTATAACAATGCTTTTATGCAACTAACTTCAGTGCTATTTGTAACAGTCTAATTTTATAACAGTTCTATAATTAATGCAGGTGCACTAGATTTGGACGCTTTGAGCTCATGCGGTCATCAGTGATGAGTGCTTCAATTGTATTTCTAAGAGTTTTTTGTGTAATGAGGTAATGACCGAACTTAAAAGTCACATAATCATTTTCAATTATTATGGTCACGTGACTTGTCGCTTATCGTATACGATTGCAGAATGGCATTTTAGCTGCTGGTAAAAGATTATCCCAAACAGTTTAAAAAAGAAAACGTGTAAGGTCTGCTTGATATGATGATGATGAGGATTATCATTATTTCTATAACTCGTACCTTTATTGCACATTGCTGAGTAGAAGTACTAGTAACATTTAATCGATAAAAGCAAAACGATAGAACGTTGAAAATGACCGATATGAATTTTACAATGAGAAGATATCTAACTGAACATCGGTGCCGATTACTCGGGTTGGTTACACTAATGTTATTGGACATTTAAGGGGCTGGTTAATAAGAGAGAAAGGAAATAATTTATTCAGGCCTCTTATAATTGGCCGTGTAGTGACAGCAGTAAGAATATATTTGTCACCACCTCAACTCCTTCTGCGGGCGTCGTAAAAGTCGACTAAGGGATTGAAGTGTCACTAACCATTCTTTGATAAAAGATCGATGATAGGCAGTACTACGATCGATGATCATAGTGGATCGCTAATCCGCTTGCCCAGCGTGGTGATTATGGGTATTTACCTCTCCTAATTCGTGTATACGCATAGTTAATAGGAGAGGAATACGTCCAGCAGATGACTAGCATAGGCTCATAATGTAATGTGATGATTGCTTGATCTACAACGTAAGTACAGACTAAGACATTCCATTTAAATAATTTTTAGAGCCTCGCTGAAAAGGTCTTCACTCACCTTAATGTCAAAATACTTGTTGGATACCTTGATGCTAGTCTTCCGAAAATAATTTCATACGAGTAGAAGCGCGTCAGTGCGTCAACTTGATTAAAATCTTGATGCTAGTCTTCCGAAAATCAATTCATACGAGTAGAAGCGCGTCAGTGCGTCAACTTGATTAAAATCTAACATTGAGACCACAATATAAATATAAGTTAGGAATGAAGCAGGTTTTCATCTCAGAGACTAAAGGGCACAGGACAGTCAGTACTAAGGGACTAATAAATGTGTCACTGATCATACACTTGACCCGGGTATGTCTGAAAACTACGACCAAGCCCAACGGGGGATGGGCAACAGCATCCCTAAAGTGTGGTGGAGACACTGCGATCGCCAACCCTCATGTCAAGCGTGGCGATTATGGCAAAACTACCGCAAAATGAATATGACCTTTAAATAAGTACAAATCAAATTGTGTCGATGGCAAAAGTGACTGAAATATAGACCGATGTTTTATAGCTGACTATACCAGTCCACCAAAAACCGACTCTATTACGTGGAATACGTGGTATCCTAGGTAGTCAAAAAGTGGTAAAGCACATTTTGGGTTGACTATACTGATCATCGTCTTAGCTTAAGGGTGTTGGCGTGGCGATCTTATCACGTTCTTTATGACTGCATATTATGCGCCATTTCTGATAAGGTCGTATTCTGCAGTGTTCATGGCAAAGTTATGAGGGAATTATGTGCGCTGCAGCGCTTGAATAATATTATTAAGACATTAGTATCGGAGGATGATAAAGAACTTCCGTTTTTATCCTCATTAATTATATGGCACTTTCCGTACAGTTACGAAAAAGTTCGAAATGAGGTGCAATAAAATTAAAACACAAACGAAAGGAGTTGTAAATTTCCTTTTCGCAGGTAGTCAAACGACTTCTCGCACTAGCACGTAAAATAAACACCACCTGTACTAAAAACAGTTCAATCGTTTTTACCATCAATCAGTTGATATGCATTCAGAACACTTCCTGGCGTACACGCCCACGGCTTCATCATCATCATCAGCCTATGATAGTGCACAGCTGGACGTAGGCCTCTCCTATTAACTATGCATATAGACGCATTAGGAGGTAAATGCCCATAATCGCCGCGCTTGGCAAGCGGATTGGCGATCGCAGTAATGTGTCCATTGTGATGACGCTGCTCCCCATCACCAATCTTTTATCAAATAATGGTCAGTGACACTTCAATCACTTAGTCGACTTTTACGACACCCGCAGGAGGAGTTGGGGTGGTGACAAATGTATTCTTACTGCCGTTAGCAGACGGCTACGGCTTGATATCATCATTTCAGCTGAAAAACGTTTACTATGACCAGTTCTGTGCTGCTTACCACCAGCGGGTTCCCGCGACCTTCACTAGGTCCTCAGACGATCTTATGGGAGGTCTGACCACGACACTTGATATAGTAGAGTCACAAATATTCAACTTCATTTGAAACAAAGTTTACAGTAAAGTTGTTAACGCGAAATCACTTGCCGTGATGAAAAATTCGTGATTTGATTAGCGGCTACCCGCTAATCAAATCACGAATTTTTCATAATGCTTAGATAGTAGAATTTCAACTGCCCCTTAACAGAGTTCCGAGAAAGATCCAATTTTAAACGAGCTATCTTCTGAATGGTTTAATAAGTGGGGTGTGCTAATAGCTGTGCTCTTTCTTCTCCACCAGCGATGTAGAATACCTTAGATGACCGAATAATACTTCATTTTGTGATTTTCTATTTATAACTACACCTCAGACATAATGTAATGTAATACTATTAATCATCAACATCATCAGCCTATGATAGTCCACTGCTGGACGTAGGCCTCTCCTATTAACTATGCGTATAGACGCATTAGGAGGTAAATGCCCATAATCGCCACGCTGGGCAAGCGGATTGGCGATCGCAGTAATGTGTCCACTATAATATGACGCTGCTGCCCATCATCAATGTTTTATCAAATAATGGTCAGTGACACTTCAATCCCTTAGTCGACTCTTACGACACCCTCAGGAGGAGATGGGGCGGTGACAAATGTATTCTTACTGCCGTCACCACACGGACGGTATACTAATAATAATAATGTAATAAAAATCTAATTTCGCCGCTGCTAACCACTATTTGCATGCGTAATTTATGGTCAAAGCACTGGACGTTTGTGACTTTATGTGTATTAATTTTATTGTTATCAATAATTGTTTTGACTCGTTTGGTCTAAATGCACCTTAAGAGGTTGTGATTTTAGTCATAAGTAGAAATAACGAAATTTAAGTGATTAAATACCCGTGAGTGTAACCGCTTAGTTATATTTAATACTAAATCAAATACAAAAATATGTTTTTAAGAAGTGCTAATAGTTACTCATGTTTTTAGCGCCCTGTAGTTGTTGCATTTTAAAGATTAGCAAACTTTTAATTTTCTCCCCTTTTGTATTGTCAGCTTTTTCTATTTTTTCAAATGGCATTTTAACCCTTAATGTATTAAAGATTCAGCATTTGCTTTTAACACGAATGTACTTTGAACTACATTCAAATTCGTTTTCAGAGTTCCGTATTTATAACACTAACAGCTTTCGTAGTAGATTAATTATTGAATTTACATGGACAGAATATAATTATACTTACTGAATAAATGCATAAAATAAGTACCTATAATAATGAAGAATCGTAACACAATAGAATTTAAAAAAACCGGCCAAGTGCGAGCCGGACTCGCGCGCGAACCATTATCATTAAAACATATTACAGTTCAACAAATCAACCTATCTCAAAAACTATAAGAGATAATTTAATCAAACCAAAAATCGTTGATAGAGTTTATTAATATGCAGAGCATAAATTTATACCGCGTAGTTTAAAAAATAGAGGAGGGGGACACATTTTTCAGACTTTGACAGCTGATATCTCGAAAACGGTTCGCTTGAATAAAAATGTGATATAAAAACCTGTATATCATTTTCAAAGACCTTTCTATTGATACCTCACAAGCTTATATACATCTAAAAAAAAAAATCCCCAATTATTTTTTTTACAATATAGTATCATAATTTTGTAGCGGTCCATACAACACATATCCTTACCAAATTTCATCACTGTAGCATTTATAGTTTCCGAGTAAATCGGCTGTGACAGACGGACAGACGGACATGACGAATCTATAAGGGTTCCGTTTTCGCCATTTTGGCTATGGAACCCTAAAAACCGGCAATGAGCATGGCGGGCGATGCAAAGTGTAGGGTTCTGTACTGTACTTATTCAAATGTGGCAAGGTCGATTATGTTCAAAAGAGTTTTATTTTTAAGTATTCTGTAAGCCACTTTTCACGATTGTTTTCATATTTTTTAGGTTAACGCATCAAAAGTTAGAGGGGGTGAACACAGTTTTTTAAATTCTATAGTGGTTATCTCCGATGGCATATGTTACTTAAATAAATGAAAATCTTTTTTTGGGACTCTTATAATTTTTAAAGAATTTATTCAACGTTACCCCTCTATTGCAGAGGCATCTTGCTGGCTACAAAGAATGGTAACGTATAGCTTGACACCAACACCTGATATGATGAGTGTGGTAATGAACATGACCACTCTGTTAACGGCCCGGCCACGACATCGGTCTAAGGCGACCGGGTTAGCGGAAAACGTATGGTGCTCCCTCTCGTATACCCATATCGGCATCCCGCTCCAACTCATGGGTTCACTCGCCGCTGGTCGCCTTAGACCAATGTCGTGGCCGGGACATTAGAGTGATACTAAGAAAGATTATGAATTCTGAATAGGAAAGTTATAAAGGTAGATTTAGACCCAACGAGCGAATGGTCATTCTATCCCCTACTCTACGAAATCAATGAATTTCGACGAATCACGTTTTGTGTAACGAACGAATTTCGTGGAGTGGGGGATAGAATGAGCTTTCGCTCGTTTGGTCCAAATTCGACAAAAAGATAATTCGATAGCAAAAAAAAATCTCTGAAGGGAACCCTCGGGGCGCGACTCCCATTTGCACTTTTCCGAATTTTTAGACACAGTTCGTTACCCCCAAGTGCCGTCTGCGATGAAACAATAAAGATAAATCTGCAATGTTCTGAGTATAATTCGTATACGCTTGGTCAATCGAAGTATACAGACAGAACAGTAGAGACATGCTTTACGTTCAATTAAAAATAAATAGATATCTTGGAACATCATTACCTAATCGACCTACGTCCGCGACCGCGTCCCACGACCACGTCCCACGGTAAGCTCAATTAAGGCTGGTGATGTGGGTGCCAGGCGGCGATATACATAATAGATAGATACCTTAATTACCTATAGATACGTAAACAGTCATGACCATGGAATAAATATTTGTGATAAATAAATACACAATTATTGGCCTCGCTGGGATTCGAATCCGGAACTTCCGGCTTCGTAGGCAAGAATAAAATATGGAAACTGCACGCCATTTTAAATTGCGTATTAAAAATGGTCGTGAAATTTTATAAACAAGTGTCATCTCTCTTCAATACTTCATAATAATTATGAATAATTATAATAATTATTATGAATAATTTCAATAAAAAATCCACTATTTGAAAGGAGTTGTTTATCAATTGTCTTTAACAAGGTTCTCTAAATCATCTCCGAAAATTGTTTGCACGAATATTACATCGCAACCAATTTTTCGCATAAAGTCATTTCGCCGAATGATCATGTTCCTATTGAATTTTATGAAATCGTTTCATTTTCCAACTAAATGGTTGGCAATTCAATCTTTGGGCTTGGTTTTTAATTGGAATTTTTTATAATACATATTTTCATGTGGTTTATGGTTTAGTTGGTATAAGTTTAGTTAACTAATAACAAAACAGTCGGTTCTGGCGCTTCGCCGGCCGCTGCCGCGGCACGCTCGCTTTGCTCGCTCGGCTCGCGCGCTGTAAGGTCGCAGTTTCACCTAACACTCCTCCTCGCTTCGCTCGTCGTCGTACCGAACTGGACTCTGTGAAATGTTTTTTTAACGGTATTCTTTGTTACGCAAGTTCAGAAACACGGTTATGCTAAAAAGTTTCCACATATAGGTACGAAAAGGATGACGAAACGTTATTCGGCCTAGTGAAAGATTTGACAAATGATGAGTATGCTAAAAGCATTGTGTCATCACAATAATCCGTTTTATAATAATTCTGCCAAATGAAACGTTGTCATACAAAAATTTGCTAATAGTTGGTTGCCAAAGTGAACCATCGGCGAAATGTTGGTTGGCAAATGAAATTCGGGCAAAAAAAGTTCGGAGAAAAGGCAGAACCCCCTTTGACAAATATGTTGTACCTACTGTCATATGCATTGTGTTAAGAAAAGCGCTATGTCCTAATTGGTTAAAAGTGTCTTTACTGTTCTTTCTTCATTATTGCAATCTCACTTTAGGAGACTATGCAAATAAAGGAAATGGGACTTATTTTTAGAATCACTAACAAAAACATCTACAGGGTTTCAGTAGAAACACATTTCTACAACTCCTAAAGGCATGCCGCTGTCGGATATATTTCGGAGCAGCCGCAGAACTCAAAAAGATCTGAACATTTGACGATAGAGGCCTGCTTAGATATTTGTGGTCGTACTAGGTACCTCAAAAACTCGTATCTTGTTAGAGCATGTTCCATGTATAATACAAATTATTTGGATATTGATTAATTTAACATGGCGCTGGATCAGTTTGCTTCTTCAGTAAAAAAATTAAATAAGCTGTCGGCACTCGTTCCGTGCAGTGAGAGTGCTGGCTCGTTGTTATGGGTTTGCTGCTATCATCATCATCATCATATCAGCCGAAAGACGTCCACTGCTGAAAGATTGCCATAATGACCGGTCCTGCGCCACCCGCATCCAGCGGACTCCTGCGACCTTCACCAGGTCATCAGTCCACCTCGTGGGGGGCCTACCCACAAGGTGCTTATGGGGTTTGCTGCTAGCAGAGAGCGAAATGGTGACCCAGTGATAGAACCAGGGCAGGGTCCTACTGGGTCGAGAGAGATCTGCTGGTGCTGCGTCTGGCGGCTGGTGGAGTAACGCTGAGGGGTGGTATAGGGGTGGTACTGTTTTAGTTTAAGTTGGGTCCCAACTGAAAACCATGGTTTACCGTGGCAACATGTTGAGCGGGGATCCCTTTTAACGTCTAAACTTTGTGTGTTTTATCTACTGTGTTTGTGGCGTTAAATAAATGTATTTTCTTTCTTTTGTATGTCAATTTGATGAAGCGAACTCTTTAATTCGCCTAACTTTTAAGAAACAGCACCGAAATAATCAAATGAAACGAATTTTATTATAATTAACTACGACATGATTAGATAAAAATATCTACTTCTAATGAAGCAAAAAAAACTTATTCAACTCAATTTGACATGACTCAATAAATATTTTCTTTTATTTTGTTAATCACTTTGAAGGTTGAAGAATTCTGTAGCCGTACCATGATTTTGCAAGTATCAGTAATGCTGCGACCAAATATAACATGGGCGTCTAACGCCAGCTCGAACATGCCCCCAAAAACAATTGTTCAATTTTCCAAGATGGGCAGGACCTTAACACCGCGCATACTTCGGCGCAACTTCTTTGATAAATATTTATAGAATATAGCCAATCACAACTATTTTTAAATAGTGGTTTAAGTTTTTATAGGTTGATGTTTAAATTCAATACCGTGATGCATTGAAGAGGGGGTGACACTTGTCAACTAAAATTTGGGTCCCATTTTGAAAGCCAATTTAATATGGCAAGCGGCTTCCATGTTTTATTTGTCCGTAGCAGTAATGTTAGGTTTTATTCGATACCTACGTAAACGCTTGTCGCGCTCGCTCTAATATGTCAGTGTGAGCGCGATAGTATGCATTACGTATCGAGTAAAACCTAACGTATCCTTTACTTTCCAACTCATGGTACCGCTATTGACAGCAACGCTTGCTCATATTGTCTTACGTGCCTCCACTTTCCAAACGAACTCTACCTTTAATAATTATTTTTCTTATTAAGAGTAAATTGAAAACGTACGTGCTACACGAGTTTTAGATTTTTCACTTACCTGGCGCGAAATAAATACTAACCAGAAATTATTTAACATAAGAAGAGACTACATGTTGTTGCACAGAGGCTCTGTCCTTCTTTGGAGAAAAGAAAAGAGGAGTTTGACCCACGTTCTGGGTCGTTCCTGGTGCAGAGGCTGGCTATCGCAGTTCAGCGAGGCAATGCTGCCAGTTTCCTGGGCAACTTTCCACCTGGGGCTACACGGGGAGGGCTTTGGATTAAAAAGTGTGTGTGTTGATTTTGTTATAGTGTTTGTAAATTAATTTATTGTAAGACTTGTAAGTAGTTCATTTATAAACTTAAAATGGTAAAATTGAATAAATGTAGTACATAATAAAAGCTATTTTAATATAAAATGGAACTAAAATTACTCAATGTATATCATTAGAAATAGTAATAATTATAATATAACAAAGGTCTGGTCTATAAACAGTTCAAAAATGTAACTAAATAAAATAATTTGAGACAAAAATGTTTTTCAGCCGATTGTACAATTGTCGGTAGGAATGTAGAGACCTTTAAGTAGGTAGCTACTTTTAAAAATCTCGTATCATGTAATTTATGTACACAAGTAAAACAGGCAACACACAAGTAAAACACTGAATATGTATGCACTTTATAAAGTAGGTAGTCACTTTGTATATTTTGGTATTATTTTCCATGAGAGACAGGTTTATAAAGTAGGTAAAGATCGTGACGATTCATGTTCCTACATAATTTGTTTCATTTTCACTGCTATCTGGAAAAGTTCAAGGCCCAAAAAAATAAATAAAATACCGTATTTTTACCCAAGTTTTCATATGAAAGTATAATATAGCCTTAAAGCTTGTTCATATAATACCTTTAATGGCTTTAACAGAAATCTCTTTATCTTTTGAGCACTTCTGAAATGAAAATAAGGTAACTTTAGTAAACAAGTAGCTTCATTGAATTCAACGCCATCTATTTCACATATTCCCAACTACGTCATGTTCTTCATGCCAAAGAGTCCCTACGAAAACATGAAGACGAAGTAATTCACGAATAATTTAATAGATGGCGCCTATTTATAATTTAATAGATGGGGCTTCCAGCAAAACAATGTGTTACTGTGTTATTTTTACATTATAATATTTGCAAGCTTTTTTAGTTTTTAGGGTTCCGTAGCCAAAAACGGAACCCTTATAATTATATTCGTCTGTCTGTCCGTCTGTCCGCAGCATAGCCCAGTGGCCGTTAATACAAAAAAACTGGAATTTTGTACAGGTATACACATTAATCCTGCCAACAAAGTAGTATAACAAAAACTAGAAAACAAAAATTCGGGTACCTCCGCAACTAGTGAAATGGAGATGATTTTTTTTTGAGTTTTTTTAATGTGTCCCCCCTAACTTTTGAGGCCCTCTAACTTTTGATCCGTTTGTCCAAAAAATATGAAAAAAATCATAAATAGTGGGCTTTTAAAATAATTAAAAATAAATTTATTTCAAACATAATCGGTCCAGCCGTTTTTGAATAACTACGGAACCCTACACTGAGCATAGCCGGACATGCTCTTGGCCGGTTTTTTTTATTTTAAAATCAAAAGCACAAATTTTCAATAGGTAAACTTTTTATTTATGTTATTAGCTAAACATTCCAACTTTTTTTTTTCGTCCGCTGTAACGTAAGGCTGAGGTTTCTATGATTTAGACGCCCTAGGCGCTCCATTAATTGTATCAGATATTATTTCATTCATTGTTTATTAGCTTCTCTTGCACCGCCTCACAGTTTCTCTAGTTTGCCCGATGGTTGACTGGCAGAGCATGCACCATCGCATTAAATAGCAATAAAGATTATTTTTTTACGCTTAGTGATACGTAATTAGTAATTATCCATTGTCAGTTGTATTTCATTTCGTTATTTACTTATAATATAACCATTTACTTATATACTGTGGTTACCAGCTGTCACTCTTATTTTACATAGGAATAAAGCTCAACAAATCAAATCCGCAGTAGGAAGCCACGTAGCTGAATGCGCCAGACAGTCGGCCAACAGGGAGAGATGGCGGGAGATCGTGTGAAGAGCTGTGACCGCCTCTACCACCGACGTGGACGTGGACGCCTCAACGTGACCACGACCGCTCTGCCAAGAGTGAAACGACAGAGAAGAAGAAGAAAGCTCAACAAAATTTCAAAGCAAATGATTGACTAAGGGCTGATTTTTCAATCCCCAAATAAACCTATCCATTAGTTAAAATTATCACCATCCTTTTCTAAAATCATCAGTCAAAAAAGGACAGGGCTAACATTTATTTGACAGTTACTGTTAACTGGTGATTGAAAAATCAGTCCTTAGTAGGTAGTGATTCCACTAATTAAATGACTAATATGTGAAAAACATTCAAAAGTCAAACAAGCGTTTAATGTCAACACTTTTTATTATGAAATCCAGTTTTCAATGCGTTTCTACGACAAGAAAGCGAACTGTAGCAGTACGACAGTGTACGCGACGAGTCCGCCGAGCAGCCGCAGCGGGAACGCAGCGTCGAGCTCGAATACGCCGAACGCCGATAGCTTACGCAGCGTTGCGCGGTTCAGCCGCAAGACGTTCTTGCACGTAGCGTGCATGCCTGGGAAATATAACGATATAGTCTCTATGTTCAAATCTAACCTCGTCCTACCCAATGTGATTTATAAAGGATACATTCGAATATACAGAACAAAAGAAATGCGACTATGTTTTTAAACTCATTACTCTCATTAGGTTTAAACACAGAATTAGATTTGGATAGAAGAAACAAGTTCACTCATTTGTATGGCGGCCAAGCGTGTCAGATTTTGTACTGAAGTTGTTACTTGCCTATGATTTTAAATATGTCTCAGGCCATTGAGTAGTCATATTTTTTTGTGTTGTTGCAATTAATATTACTTAAGGAGGCATTATTAATGTTTTTGTTCACTTCAACTTACAAAATTTGACGTCCGAAAGCTGCAAGCTTCGATTAAAAACGGACAACTCAGTGGATTTCACTGAGTTCATTTGACACGCTAAGTAGATACTTAGCGTAGATCGTATCTACGTTTGCTTGATCTATGGTATATATGACATCTGTGAACGGACAGGATGAGCCTAAATAATATATATCAATTGTCAGTAGGTAGTATAATTAAAAAAAAAATAAACAGATATTGCTGACTTTCCATAGCACTTCATCTCTTTGACATATCGTGGAACATGACATATTTTTAAGTACATAAAATGTATGTGAACTCGGTTTGATTTTAAGTTCGTAATAAGACGAACTTTTTTTAATCCTCGGAAATTTGCCGTTACACGAAAAACTCCGATAGCATTAAATATTTTCTATTTGAAAAATAATTAATTTACTTGACAGATCAATTGAATAGCTGAAACCATAGATTTTTAACTGAATTAGTATATTTTCGTTTAATTTTAATCCTGACTCAGCAGACTTGACTATGTCTATGTCTGCATTTTGTATAAGTGGAATAGTTTATCAACTGAGTCAGACTATAAGAAATGCACATTTTATGATTTTCGCATATTTATAACGGTAGTAAAGTACATAAACTACTGGGTGATTCTTAAAAAAAGTTCAGCAAAAGAAAATAAAAAAGTTTTTTTTCTTTACTGTTTTTCGCAATGTACATCGAAAGTATATACCAAAAGCATATTTTTGATGAATGTGGACAAGCTTAATACCATTGGAAAAGGCAAAAAAAAATTGCATGTAAACACGGTTGTGACAATGTATGACACGGACGTGACATATTTGCAATAAATGTTAAAATTGATGTGTTTAAATTCGTAATATCATAATTTATTATGATTAATCAATAAAATATACCAAAAGCATATTCTTGATGAATCTGGATAAGCTTAATACCATTGGGAAAGGAAAAAAAAACATGTAATCACGGTTGTGACAATGTATGACACGGACGTGACTTTTTCCAATAATTAATGTTAAAATTGATGTTATTAAATTCGTAATATCATAATTTATTATGATAAAGCAATAAAATAAACCAACGAAACGGTTTCATTAACAGTATTTATTTGTATTTTTCTTCAAAACAGTAAATAATTATTTAAATATCCCTTTTACAAGGGTCGTCTGAAAAGTTTCTAGTCTGACAATGGAGAATAACTTTTTAAAAAAACCTCCTTGGTACTACAACCTTACTTTTTTCTGATGTTAAATGTCAAAATTGGCGTCATTTTATCGATAAGTTTTTTTATAATTGCTGATTTCCTGAAACAATACCTACAACATTTCTAATATGCCAGATACAAATCTTGGCTCGGTGGACAGAGATTTTCAAGAACGAAGGGGTAATTGGGGCCTATTTTGAAACGCAAGACGGCAACTACTAGTTGGCCTTGTTAAAATCATGGGAGCATCGTAGGGACAATTGTATAGCCTTACAAGAGTCACAAGGAGACTATGTTGAAAAGTAAATAAAAAATATAACACAAAACGACTTGTTTCTATGTCAGGCCAGTAACTACAAATCCATGGGAAAATGGACAAAATAAAAATGCTCAATAAATAGTGTATACTAAATATTCTAAATCATCTATAATAACAGTTTAAATCCATAGATCATCTAAATGAAACGAAAATGTCACGACCACGTGTTATATATGTCACAACCACGTACTCAATAAGTCCATGGCCGTGACGGTTTTTTTCATATCGTGGTTGTGACAATTTGAGACGTGTTCGATATAACCTAAAAGCTAGCCATGATCTCACAAATCTTAATTAATTATCAGTAACTACACTGTGTGAGGTACATGTTATGTTTCAAACAATAGCGTGACATTGTTACTTACGTTTAAAAGCCAAACACGGCGTTGACGTGTTAAGGTTGTCCCTTTTTATAAAAAAATACGGAAAAATTTTTCTTGAGACACACACAACGTTCAGTTATTTGCATATTTGACAACAACACAATGTTGCTGTTCTAAAAAAACATAAAAAGGGTTGCCAATATTAAAGACACTTTTTTACAGAGATCCGTATTTTTATAGTAACGTACACGGTCGTGACACAAAAACTACTCACACATTTTATTCTGATGTAAATCATAAATAGTAATGGTTATTAAGATTTCTATAGTATTATCTTATAAATCAAACATTAACCTTGCATAAATGCTGTAATATTTTGCGTGAGAATTTGACAATTCACCAGAAAAAAATATTATATTTTCGAATTCGGCAATCTCACACAACACGGTCCGTGACATTTTGGGGTTAGCAATTTTTTTAATAGCCGGCTAATAACTTTATGGCAAAAATGATGCTCTGACATGATAGTAGTGGTAATTTACTACATGAATTAATACACACTTTATATATTTTCCCACAAAATATATTCGATTCTTACATATCACAGAAAAAAATGTAAGAATAAGAATCACCCTACTATAGCGAAGTTCTCGTGGGTCACAAATTGCAAAAATATTAATTATTCACTAAACAAGTTAACCGCACGAAAGATAGTGTGTCTGAAACATGAAGTCTCAAAATTACATGAAAGTGTCATTTTTCGGGTCTACGATTGTAATGCCACTCTTTTCTAACCCTTAAATTTACAAATAAAAAAAAATCAGAAAATTCTGTCTTAAACAAATACAAAAAGTGGGTCAAAGACTATGTTCATTGTGACGAACATTGCCAAATTAAGCTTAAATTTAAGCTTAACTTACTTTAATTTCGACCGCTTAAGGGTGTGGTTCCACTGACGCGGAGCGGAACGGAGCTATGCAAAATTGACCGATTGCATTCTTCAAATTCAAAATTCGAAATACTGTGATGCGGTCTCATTAGCCGAGCTTCCACAGCTCCGCTCCGCTCCGCGTCAATGGAGCCGCACCCTAACTCAGGGCTGCCAAATAATCTTATAGCGCAATTGACCAAGTATCACCAAAATATAAAACCTAATTAGAGACCAGGATGCTAAGCCAAGTTGCCAATCGCTAACGCTTAGTAGCGTATCGTAGTTGTCCGTCTCTGTCACTCTTTCATATTAGTGCGACAAAGGCAGGTAGTTTTTCGTTTACGATTGACGATTACGCGTTAGCGATTGACAACTTGTCTAAGCACCCTGTAGTTTTAATTGGAGTTTACCGTATATACCTACTTGTAAATATTGTATTGCTAATTTTAATTTTATTGCATTGTTAGGTATTGTATACTGTGTATTGAGAGTAGAATAATTAAATTGTATGTGTATGCCACCAGGCACGACATAGTGACACAAATATATCACCTGTACATTTCACCTTCCTTACCTATGTTGAACAAATAAAAATCTTTGAATCTTTTAAGTGAAGGAAATAAACATTAATTTAGGAATTGTTTTCTTCACAGAAAGAAAGAACCCTATTACAGAGCATAAATCTCATACTGACCTGCTTTTGGACCGTGACTCAAAATTTGGGCACAAGAGCTCTCAGCCATTTTCACAGTATTGTAAAAATTTTCGCAGGTAATACTTAATATTACCAGTAAAATTAAATTCTTCAGAATCCAAGTTACAGTTAAGCCTTTCATAGTTGTCGAATAAAACTGTAAATTAGAAAAAAAAATTACACAAATACTTTAGGTGCATATTTATTCAATGAAATATAAAGTGCATTATTTCAGGTACAACTTCATTGTCAGCCTCCGTAGCCTAGTTGGTAGTGACAGTGACCCTGCCTACGAAGCTGGAGGTTCCGGGTTCGGATCCCGGCGAGGGCATTATTTTGTGTATTTATTTATCACAAATCTTAATTCCTTGGTCATGGTTGTCTATGTATTTAAGTATCTATATGTAGGTATCTATCTATTATATATATCGTCGCTTGGTACCCACATCACAAGCCTTAATTGAGCTTACCGTGGGACTAGGTCGATTTGTGTAAGATGTCCCAAGATATTTATTTATTTATTTATTATCTTATATTCATCGTCAACCGATCGCAGTCCACTGCTCGACGAAGGCCTCTCCTATTAACTATGCGTATAGACGCATTAAGGTCTTCGCACACTATATCAACTCCACACCCACTCGACTCAAGTCTAATCATTGAAATTTAAGCCCTGTGTCATATGTTCAAGGTTTAATTTCAAAAAATGATATTAAAGTAGTGTACGACGAGTGGCCTACGCATCGTACACTAAAGGTCAACCCCGATTCGGTTGTCACGCAACGACCACACGTTGTCCACGCAACGACTATGCGTTTGCGACTGAGGTGTAACGAGCATACATTTTCATTGTCCACTCGTTGACACCGCGTTGTCCACTAGTGACCATTGGGTGGATCAACTAGTTGACTACTCATCGTGAGTGTGAGTCGAGTTGCTGCCGCGTTGCCGTGGAGTTGTTATAGTGTGCGAAGACCTTTAGGAGGTAAATGTCCATAATCGCCACACTGGGAAAGCGGATTGGCAATCGCAGGAATTGTGTCCACTACAATGACGCTGCTGCCCTTCATAAATCTTCTATTGAATCAACGAATGGTCAGTGATTTCGATCCCTTACTCGACTCTTACGATACCCGCAGGAGGAGTTGTGGTGGTGACAAATGGATTCTTATTGCCGTCACCACACGGCCAATAATCTTATTAATGTGATAAATAAAATCACCATCAGCATCTTAGTCCACTGCTGGACGTAAAATTCTTCTATATTATATGGTATAATATAGAAGAATTATATGGTATCAGCCGTGTGGTGACGGCAATAAGATAAGAATACATTTGTCACCACCCCAACTCCTCCGGCGGGTGTCGTAAGAGTCGACTAAGGGACTGAAGTGTCACTGACCACTATTTGATAAAAGATTGATGATGGGCAGCAGCGTCATCATAGTGGACACATTACTGCGATCGCCAATCCGCTTGCCCAGCGTGGCGATTATGGGCATTTGCCTCCTAATGCGTTTATACGCATAGTTAATAGGAGAGGCCTACGTCCAGCAGTGGACTATCATAGGCTGATGATGATTATGTGGTATTACATATTACCTACACGCATATACGCATTAGTTAGTCAATGCCCATAAGGGTCATTAGTCACGCGTTTCAACCGCCTCATTTTCGTGGTCACATTTTCTAAGAGTTGGCTGTAGGCTTTATGGTGAATTTCGGATATTTGGTGGATGTCTCGTACATTTGCATGATAACCAGAAACGAAGTTAAAATCAATGGAAAAGTGACTCGGAACAAACGCCCAAATAATGACCCATAAACGCCACCCAATCGTATACGATAAGCGATAAAAAGCGAAATCTTGAAAAGAATCACCTTTCCATACAAAGCGGTCCCACCAAACGAACCTTAACTGAATCGCATAAAGAAATCATGGTAACCCCCAGGTAAGAAAATAAATAAATAAAGTATTTAATGACTATGAACTTATGAACGTATCAAAAGAACGAACTTACAAAACTGTCTTCAGAATTTAATCTTCGAAGTTCAAGTGCCAATTCCAAAGTTAATAATGTAAGTATGAACGTTTCGAATGCGTAGTAGGTAAACTGAAAAAAAATCGTGTGTCAGTGTAAAAATTAATCAAATAAGTATCGTAGATCGGACTGCCCATCGCAACAAAGTTCCTTTTAAGTAGGTTTCCTAATTATTTCTTGATCTATGTTTTCAATTGTCTGATTGATTGATTCTATCACATGCCGAAAAATATTTATAAAAATTACGGGCATTACCTACCTTAATTTTATATTTTAGCAATAGTTATTTTATCTAGGATAATTATTTAATTTAATAATCATTAGTGTGAACCAAATTAATTCATCTTACCGAAAACCTATGAACTTTATTGCAAACACGGTACGCTTTTATTATATTATCATACGCTTCGAACATGTCGCTTTCAGAGATCGGAAAATTTACGGTGTCTTCTTCATTTTGATTGTATATTTTCTTGTATTTTTCCATTATTTGAGTCCAAGCAAGTAACTCGTCTCTTATTATCACCATTGTACGAATTACAATGATTAAGTGCAAGTCGAAAATCATTACGGGTATCATCAAAACGAAATTTATCGACCAATGAAGAATCCCATTGTAATTAGAAGCAAGTAAGCAGTAAAAAGCGTAAATGCTTAAGACAATAATTATACTCAGCCAATTTCCGTTCCTCTGCTTAGAAAGAAACCTTGTTTTATCATCATTAATTAAATGAAGGGCAACTTGCAAGCGAATGATAAGTTCCACAACGTCAGTCCTATATAAAGCACTTACAATATGTATCAAAATAGAAACCAACGAAAAACATATCAGGTCAAAATAAAACAAGAACTCGATTACATCATTGCTGACATCCTTTATAGCAACACTATGAACATAAAAACGGAGAAATTGACCCAAAACAAGGATAATAGCACCAAGAAAACCTTTAGTATAAGACGGTAAATAGTTTTCGGGCGTAATAAAATTATTAATGATTCTAAATTGAGACACTAAGTAAAAAGACTGTATTAAACTTAAAGGAAACATCATCGCTTGGAAATCTTTGTCAATTATGTTATTAAGAAGGCACTCTGTTGGAAGTCTTCTGTTTATTTTGATTTTACTCATTTTAGATACTCGTCGCTTAAAAGTTTTACAGGTTGTGTATTCCTCCTTTGATTTTGTTTCTATCACCAATAATGACAACGTATGTTATGATCACTTTACAGTGACTGTAACATTAAGGTGTAATAATAAATAACCTAAAAACATTTTAATAAAATTGATGGAGCTCTAAAAACCCTGTCCATCGTGGTTTGTTTGTTTTTTGTCACAATACAATATCTTTACGGAAACCTAAAAAAACAGCTTAACAAATTTCATCAATAAATAATGCGACTATAAGTACCAATTTCATTAATGTATTTGTTAATATATTTCGTTGCCACTATTATTATAGAGCGAAGGCCAAAATTGAAAAAAAACCATCAACTTTAGTCATACAACTAGTAAGAATACTTAGTGGGCTTATATCAAAACACTTGCAGAAAGTGATTAAGTGAACTAAAAACATTTGAACCTAAACATGAGCGTGCCAACGGAGTACTTGATAAATAATATTATTGACGAAGATTTTCAAGCTACTTTATTTCCATTATTCGTAGTTCCATCTTTTTTTTGTATGTCCCAATTTAGCATCATTAGGAATTTCATAACACCTAACAACAACGTTTATTTTTATATTAAATCCATGATAGGTTCCATAGTTATCGTGCTGAGTCATATAATGCGTTATTATTATTTTTCTAAACAAAACGCTTTTAATAGCAACGTCATTTCTTTTTTAGCACATTTCAATTTATGTTTATTTTCTTCTGCAACAATTGCGCTGTACATATTTAATGCATTACAAAAGAATAACATTGTTGAACTAGTTGTTAAATTGCAACAAGCGTTTAACTACATAAAAATGAGTAAAGATGATCTATCAAGACATAAAATCCTAAACTGGTTGCATACGTTGTCGGTTTTGGGCATTTATATATTTAATGGGGTTTATATTTGTACTGGTGGTGGTAGAACAGGATTTATTAGTTGGCTGCTGTGGTGTGTATTTACAGTTCCGTTCGTTATATTTGACATGCATATAGTTACTTTAATTCGAATAGTTGCGATTATCAAAAGTGAACTCATTGCTTGGAATAGCACTTTGGAGGAATATTTAAAACAAATGAATAATAGTCACGATGAAAATGAAAACTCCAAGGCCTTGGAAAGAGACATGTTCCTAGCATACGTTAGCATAGTGAAAGCATTTCGTTTATGCAATGAGGTTTATAAGTTTTCGGTAAGAGTAAGATATTTTTGAAGTAGTTACAGATTCTTAAGTGACAATTATTCAATTTTATCCACACACACAGCCCGTTGGTAGTGACTCTGCTTACGAAGCTGCAGGTTCCGGTTTCGAATACTGGCGGGGGCTTTTTTTATGAAGCATTTACCGAAAATGTTTTTCTTGCCCATAGATGTTTCCTATAATTTTAAGGAAAATAATAATTTGAATAAGGAAAAATAACAAATTATACGAATATAACATTCATGCATTTGTTTTCAGTTTACTTACTTCGGGCTCGAAACGTTTCTTCATATTTTAATTAACATAGAATATTTCCTAGAATTTGAAAAATCTGGGTTGGATAACAGCATTGTAAGTATAACCTATAAAGAAAGTAAAAGCGCTTTAAAACTTATGAAAGTTGTTTGCACTCTTCTGTAACTTAAAAACCCTAGGATCAAGAATATGTACGTAATACAAAAGTTGGATATGGTAATGCAATGTAACAATATAGAATTGATCTGATGATATAGTCGAATATACCGGGCTCCGGTACATCGAGACGAAACATTGCAATCTCGTGAAGTTTGGGCTCATTAGGCTCATCTTAATGAGTTCTAAATGAAATCATAAAAGAAAACACAGTCAGCGGTAAATGTCCTTTTTGCAACATTATTTAAGATCTTGGTCTCCTAACTATTCAAAATTGTTCCAAAGTGTAAGTAGCTATATAGCCTACTTCGGCAAAGGCTATACGCTACGGAAAATGTCGAATAGGAGACCAAACCTTTCGTATGCTTACGAGCAGATCAGCTCCATCACTATTTGAAATGAAACAGCCATCAAAGTGTAGTACTAATTATTCTACTTGATGCTTCTGCATAAGAAATATAATACGAGATAGAAAATTACGGGATAGAAAATTAATGTGAAATCTATTCTGTGTTCACAGTTTCGAAAGCCTTACATGAAAATTACAACCGTCGTTTGGAACATAAAGAACTTAATGTTGTTGGTAATACTGTGCGTCACATGCGAAAGTTTCTACAGAACGGTAAAAATCGCCGAAAGTTCATGTGCTAAGATTCTAACTGATGAGCGAGCCGTCGGTAAGTATGAAATGTCACAAAGTTGCAATAATTATGCACCGCGTAGTGACGGCAGCAAGAATACATATATGAAGGGTCCACGGAAATAACACGTTTAGTCCTTCTAAAAGTTAGGGCAAATTTGCACTATAATTTATTATAAGTAAAGTGGTTTTTCCTTCTGAAATTTGAATTGACTAGATATGTTATTTTCGTGGACCCTTCTTATGTCACCCTAAATTTTCCCATGGGTGTCGTAGGAGTCGACTAAGGGATTGAAGTGTCACTTAATATTCGTTCGGTGATGGGCAGCAACATCATCATAGTGGACACCCTACTGCGATTCTTCCGCCAACCTGCTTGGAGTTTATATATGACCATTTACATACGACTATTTATATGCGCCCATACGGATCGTTAATAGGAGAGCCTCAGGTCGAGTAGTGGACTGAGAGAGGCTGGATGTAATACGTGATAAGGTCTTCGTACATTATAACAACTCCACGCCAACGCGGCAACAACTGTACTCCCACTTTCGATGAGTTATCAACTGGTTGATCCACCCAATGGACAACGAGGCGTGAACAAGTGGGCAATGTAAATTCAATTCATTTATTTTCAATTCAAAATGGTTGCTCGATACACGTTAGTCACAAACGTATAGTCACCACGTGGATTACGTGTGGTCAATGTTCGACGAACGTGTCGGGGTTGACCACGCGTAGATCATTCGTTGTACACTACCACAGATGGCTTATATACCATAGATCAAGCAAACGTATCTACTTATAGCGTGTCAAATGAACTCAGTGAAATCCACTGAGTTGTCCGTCTTTAATCGCAGATTGCATTTTTCGGGTGTCAAATTTTGTAAGTTGAAGTGAACAAAAACATTAATAATACCTCCTTAAGTAATATTAATTGCAACATCACAAAAAAATATGAATACTCAAGGGCCTGAGACATATTTAAAATCATAGGCAAGTAACAACTTCAGTACAAAATCTGACGCGCTCGGCCGCCATACAAATGAATGAACTTGTTTCTTCTATCCAAATCTAATTCTGTGTACACTACTTTAATATCATCTTTCGAAATTAAACTTAGAACATAAGTATATGACAAAGGGCTTCAATTTCAATATTTGGCATAGCGTCAAGTCGCCGTTGATTTGTTATCAATGTGCGAAGACCTATAACTTGTTCAGATGACATTCCATCACCCATCACACGAGTTACGGATGATAATGATGAGGCCTGCTATGCTATTCTCTTAGGGTCTCACCAAACCAATCGACGTGGAGTCGGCTTTCGCCGAGTGTTTTACACCACACTATTCGCATTTAGCCGATCGACCGTCTCCGCGGTTGAACACCTGCGTTAAGCAGTCTCACCCTCCTTGCGGCCGTAGAAACGCTCGATCGCCTGCGATTTGCTACCGCAACAGTTGTAAAGCGGCGATCGGCTCTCCCGTGCTCCGTCCTGCCGTCGAGACGTCAGACGACACGCGTACAGCCGCTGAGTCCGACGAACAGATAGATAGGACAGCGGGTGATCGGCAATCGTAAATCTCATTTTTGGAGACTAGTTGTTAGTAACTAGTTTGAAATTGAACAGACGTGTATGATTACGACAGGATTACTTCGTGTTGTCAGATCTATTGCAGATTTTAATGTGGGTAATAATTCAAATGAATAAATACAAACGCTCTTTTCGGCCGTCGTCAACTATGTTCGGCCGTCGAAGACGCTGAACGGCTTCCGCCAGCTCTGACCGGTCCTTGTCGTTGGTACTCGGCCGTGATCGGAGCTGTTCAACTCTTTCCGGCACCGTACGGCGGTATTAGGAGATTTAGGAATGCAAACGTGTGCGTTAGGCTGCAAACGGGGTCGTACGAATGCGAACAGCTTTACGGCAAAACGCCGTTTTCCCGTCGAAAGACGTCGTTTCGCGTGGGCCGAGCCGATTTACGATGTCCTCGCTCTTATTGCGTTGACATAAAGCTTTTTCCGTACGCGATTAGCCGAAACGGCGTCGACTAGTTTGGTGAGACCACAGAACAAATGTTTTGTGGGTGAGACCCTTATTCACACATTCGACGCTGCGTTCGTCAACGAGCACGACGACGAGACAGCCTTCACTTCGACGTAGACCGCACCGCTGCGAAAAACGGTATTCACTAACATAGAACAGCTCGTCGTCGAACTGTAGGCGGTAACCCTCGACGCAGTGTAGTTCCAGCTCATGCCGCATTCGTCACCGAGCGCTAGTGTCGTTTAAAGTGCATTAGTGAATACCATTTTTAGGCTCGACGCTACCGCAGCGCTGACACAGCGCTGTTAGCAAGGCGGTTTCCTTAGTGAATAGTGTAGTGTCACCGAAAGCGTTAACATTTATAGTTTCATAGTAGCACAGTTTTATATTATTTAAATTAAGTTATATGTAATCACACAGTTTCGCATGTGGTGTTTACCTCTAAGTAATTGTTGCACGTAGAGTGAATAATTATGTGATAGCATGTATCATAGTATAAATGAAAAAGTGTAATGATTGTTAGTGAACCTAAATAAATAAAATAAAATAAAAAAATAAAATAAAAAAAATAACACTGCAGTATCGCTATATTTCGCAGGCATGCGCACGATGTGCAAGAAAGTGTTGCGGCTGAACCGCGCGGCGCTGCGCAAGCTGTCGGCGTTCGGCGTGTTCGACCTCGACGCTGCGTTCCCGCTGCGGTTGCTCGGCGGACTCGTTGCGTATACCGTTGTGCTGCTGCAGTTCGCTTTCTTGTCGTCGTAGAAACGTCTGATTTTTAATATTATTGGGCAACATTTAATAATAAATTCTAATAAACGCATTACGGACGCATTATTTTTGAAACGTCGCTGAATAAGTCACGATAGCTTTATCATGAATATAATAATTTTATTTTGGGTTAAATCGTCTCAAAATATTAATGTTCATTGTTTACATAGATGTGGAGTGTATGTAAAAGTAGTTTTTAGTTTCAGCAATTCTTAAAAATAAAATAATAGATAATTGCAAAAAAAAAACAATTTTTTTGGTTACGTACGTAAGATTAATGTGTAAACCTGTTTAGTTTTTTTATATATTTCATGCGGATTTATTGTGTTTCTATTAGCATCATACCTACTCCTATTTCTTACTGATATTTGTAATGTTGTTTTATAAGTACATAATAATGTTCCTGTTTAAACTTTTATCTCATACATGTCTGTTATATACAGAGCATATTATTTTTCGTATTATCTTAATGTGAAAACTGTTTTTGCCTACATTATACCTTCGTGCTGTATGTTTTCCAAAATAAAAAAATAAAATAAGAAAGACTATTTAAGTTCGAAATAAAAGTGCAAATACTACTAACACAGACATATTTTATTCATGCTTCTATTTTTTTCATATTGGCCGAGTCGTCCAACGCCTTTTCCTTCTTCGTTCGAAGATCCAGATGGATCTCTTCCAGGCTTCTCGACTTCGTCTCCGGAATGACCATTATCACGTAGACTGAACAGATGATGCAGACAAACCCGAAGAAGTAGAAGGCCACGTGTATGCCAACGATGTTAGCGAGAGGCTTGAAGAACAGCATTTGCAGGAAGTCTGCTACCGAAGCAGAAGCCATCGTTGTGGCCATTACTGTGCCTCGATACTGAAAAAAGATTATTCGAGTTTTAACTTTGATATGGGGAGTTCTGATGGCAACTAGGCAGCGATGATAAGAGGATGAATAAATTAATGAATAAATTGTAACTTTCCACATATTTTACCATTTCCACGACGATTATTTTAGTTTTGGACTTAGTCTGACGTCACGCTTTCCATAATAATAATCCTTGGACAGCTGAAGCCAGGCAAAGTACCTAAAACATCTCGCGTGAGTGGTATAACTGCCTTTATTGTGGTTTAACTTTTGGCCTAACCCTAGGCCACTTAAGAGTCATGTCAAAGTGGCAATTAGTAAGAAATATCTTACAATTTGCGTTACAGCGTCACTTTTACATACTTCCTAAGTGACCTTAGGTCTAATTCAAAGGTTTAAAAACATCTTCCAAAGCTTACGATAAAAAGTTTTTGTTTTTCAGTTTTGGAGAAATAGTGTGTCCGGTCTTAATTTCAAGGAATTCATTTCAAGTTCCAGGATGCTTAGCCAAGTTGCCAATCTCTAGCGCTTAATCATCAATCGCAGCTAACTGTCTTTGTCGCTCTAATATGAAAGAGTGACAGAGAGGGAAAACTACGATACGCTACAAAGCGCTAGCGCTTGGCAACTTGGCTAAGCATCCAGCACTGCTTCCTGAAATGAAAACTGATCCTGATCCAAACCTAAACTGATCAAAATACAAAATATACGTTGCTAATAAATTCTCGAAAAGTTTGTATATTTGGATCACGTCTCCGATATTGATAAAAATATCGCTAGTCTAGTGGAGTCAATCATGCTGACCAAGACCGGTAGTCCAGTGGAGGCAATCATGCTGAACGAAGAGAAGAAGATCACCACATTTCCCAAAAAGTCCCAGAAAATTTGTATGGAAGATTCTTTTTTGTTACCATTTTCCTATACATTTTTGGCAAGTAAGGAAAGAGGAATATTTCATACAAACAATTTGGGACAGTTTGGTAAAAATCTTACTCAGCATCAGCCTACATCATCTTACCATTTTTTATCAATATGTACAAACTCTCAGAAAATATGATCTGCGAAAGTGTAAACTACCTTGAACGAGAATATTTCACTGGTCAGTACAACGGACACTGGTTGCAAACCCGCAGCGTCGCAGAAGATACATAAGCAGAGGGTGAAGATTGGAAGCCAATCTGGAGCGTAGAACCCGAACTGCTTAGCGAAGAAGTATGTTGCCAGCCCACACATGCTGAGGCCTGATACGAGTGACGTTATGAACAGAAGAGGCTGTGAACAAATACATTTAACTAAATAACATGTATATAATTAATTGAATCAGGCGTTACTGTGCGGAAGTCTAAATTAAAGGATGAACAATATTGCTTTGCTCTTCCGCGATACAGAACGTGTAGTTAGTTAGTGTAACCCGCTTTAATTACTTGCGTATTTTTTGCATGCAATTAATTTTACCACCCTCCCGCGGTATGAACACGTTTACACACATACCTAATAATAGTAATGTAAGTATGCATAGTATTTATATCTTTAGATAAATAATCGTAATCAGAGACAAATAGATAAGGAATATAAGGATAGTTTAAGAAAAAAGATCTGGTTTAACTACTTACTTTCTCGTCGAACATGTTGAAAGATTCTTAAAATTTTTATTAAAGCTCTTAGCTCTTACTCTCTATCTCTCGTTATCCCTCTCTCTCTTACAAATTTCCCACTCCAGAAGATGCTTTTTACAGAGGATGTCTGTTCTGTTACATGTACATATACGAATATGGCCAGTTCATTGGTTCATTGGTAAATGCTTTTACAAAAATAAGCATTAAAGAAATAGATTAATGTGACTGAACAGAAAAAACCGCAGGACAGGTCATGATAGCAATCTTTGGGAGAGACCTATATCCGGCAATGGACGTTCTCTGACTGGTAATATATGATGAGCATAATATCGTCAGTTGTAATATGAATTAATGAAAATCATCAAAAGTGGATTTCATGATTTAGTGTAACAAATTGCTTATGAGCCATACAAATACAGTTGGCGCTTACAGCATTGACATTTATAAAAATATGGTGAGTACACTGGGAAGGGCAAATTTTGTATTAACAAATTAGTACATACGTTAAAATATTGTCTATGATTTTTTGAAACCTTTGCATACGTTAATAAAAAACGTAGAAACCTAATAAATAGCCAAAGTTTTTGTTAACGTATTCGATATTTTTTTCTGGATATCAATATTTTATATACACCGTTCGATAGAGCAGGAAATTTGCAGTCGAACGGTATACTTAACTAAATTTCGTCATTTTGGTGGTTACATTAATTCACATTATAACCGACGATATGCCTACAATCTAGTTTTCTTACCTTCCTCCCAGTTTTCTCAACAATGCTTGAAGCCAGCGCAGAACCAGCCACCTGAACAGCTCCCAACATCATAGCCTGCTGGTTAGGTGTCAGTCGCAGGCCAGAACCCTGCGATGCCATGCTGAAGATATCTCCAGCGAAGTTGAGTACCGGAACTGAGCCGCATACTTCACGGGCCAATGATGCTACCATGGCTATGCGGAACGCTCGGAAAAGGATCTTGTCCGATACTGCGAACAAAGTGGAATAATTATGGAAATAGAAAACAATTTATTCGCAACACACACAGATATTTAAAGGAAAAAAGGACATAGTAGGTATGACATACAAAAAAAGTGCCACGAAATGGTCTCATCTCAGCATGCTGATGGCGTGAGCCAGTGCTGATCTTCCGATGAGACCATCAATATACCGCTACGACATATCTGATGGCAATGCAACGTCGTGTAAATTTCCTCTCTTCTCCTCAGTACTCATAAGTTACAATTTTCATGAAAATTTCTGTTCAGTAAATAGAATTTTAAAAAGGAATTACTTTCCTTTGTGACCACTCTTAAACAAATTACTATACACAAACACATTCATATTTATGACAATTGTCTCTAAATTATAATAATAATTTACAATACCAACTTATTTTAAAAGATATCATAAATTATTTAAATCTTGTAGATCAGTGACTGAGTTGGTTTTCTGATAATGCGCAGGATGTAATAATTTGCAAATAAAGTAAATACTGTTTTATCTAGTATCTTGCGGGGGACGGTAGTTACATAATTTTAGGTAACTTTATATTGCGTCTCATTTTCTTAACATTGTAATTGAGTCACGGAAAACATCTGATAACCAAAAGATTTACAACCGTGAATTACAAAATATCTGGCAACAATGCGCAATGATAATCGTTTGTATATTTGCGAGTTTAGCGACATGGAATATTTTTGTAATATGGTGTTTCAGGTGTCTGATACGCTAAGCTGTCCCCTGTTGAAGTTGGTGTTCTGCCAGCGTCCATGCAAGTTGTATGATTTTGCAGAACTAAGCGTTATGGGACTCGTTTAGCAGGCTGTTATACGTTAACCTCGTATGGCCCATTCTAGTTTTAGGACAAGTGAAATAATATCCCAGGGTCCTAAAAAAAAGGACATTTTATTTTTAATTTTGAAACCTACTAAATAACATTCATCATTCTTTGAAAAATATGACGTCATGTGCCGTTATGAGTAAATTTAGTTGTCCTAAAATAGGACGTTCGTTGGGCTTAACGAGGCTATGTCACATCACATATGTGTTAAGGTGCGTTCAAACTAAAAGAGCATTCGCTGTTCTAACCTCCCACTCTACGAAATTCGATCGGTAAACAAAACGTAATTGCTTGATTTCGTAGAACGGGCGCTAGAACAGCGAATGCTCTTTTGGTTTAAACGCACCATTACACGTTGACTTGGTATGCTCGTAGCAGAGCATTTCTTAAAAAGTTGGATCAAGTTTCCGTAGGTTTTTTCGTTTGTTTTTTGTCACCAAAACATTTTGGAACATTTTGGCTAATATGATGGATCTTTGGCTCTACCAGCATACCAATTTTTATCAATATCGAAAACATTATTCAAAAGTGCCGTGTGGTGACGGCAGTAAGAATACATTTGTCACCACCCCAACTCGTCCTTCGGGTGTCGTAAGAGTAGACTAAGGGATTGAAGTGTCACTGACCATTATTTGACAAAATATTGATGATGGGTAGCAGCGTTATCATAGTGGACACATTACTGCGATCACCAATCCACTTGCCCAGCGTGGCGATTATGGGCATTTACCTCCTAATGCGCATAGTTGGTGGGAGAGGCGCCTCCAGCAGTTGACTATCATAGGCTAATGATGATGATTAGAATTGGTCTCCCTGCAAGATACCCAATGCTTTTTGTGCTGCGTCAACGCTGCCTTGTCAATGAAGTCCATTAAACACTTCACTAGTGCCCTCACTTCACCACACTTAAGAGTGCAAACTGGGTGGACAACTTCATCATCAGCCTATGATAGTCCACTGCCGGACGTAGGCCTCTCCTATTAACTATGCGTAGAAACGCATTAGGAGGTAAATGCCCATAATCGCCACGCCGGGCAAGCGGATTGGCGCTCGCAGGAATGTGGACAAATTACAGATTACAATTCCAAATTCCCTGCGACCATATATAACATGGACGCCTTAAGCCAGATCTAAAATGCCCCCAAACACAATTGTTCAATTGTGCCAAGATGGGCAGGACATAGCGCTTTTCTTAACACCGCGCATTTTCAGCGCAACATCTTTGACAAATGTTTATAGAATAACGCCAATCAAAACTTTGATGGACCAATCACAACTATTTTAAAATAGCGGTTTGAGTTTTTATAGGTTGACATTGAAATTCATTACCGTAATGTATTGAAGAGGGGGTGACACTTGTCAACTGAAATGCAGGACCGATTTTAAAAGGCAATTTAGTATGGCGTGCGGCTTCCATGTTTTATTTGTTCGTAGCCAATTCCCAACCTATTCTGTATTTTTTTAAGTATTGTAAACAAGATACCACGGAGTCGGCATGACGGCTACTACTAGCGCCACCCGACGAGTAGCAGCACTACAACCGCCAGTACCCCAATATCCCGCTAGGTGGCGCTGGCGTCGAAATAGATCGCGCCAACGATAGTTCGCCGGAGAACCCATAAGTAGGCTTCATGATTTTCGATATTTGTCTTCACTCCCCTTAGTGTACGATCTAAGTTATCGGATTCCCGAGCTTATTTCGATAGATTATTAGAAACCTGTAAAAGTGTTGAGTAAATTGTAACTTTGGCAAATTAAACAATATAAGTTTCCGATCACGTCTTTGTCTCAAACCGTACGTCACAACTCCCCTACGCTACAGTATCTAGTTTTAAGAGGAGCGTTTAGTTATTAATTACATAATCGAGAGCATACTTACACACAGCTTTAAGCACAAAGTTGCTGCTCTTCTCATCTTTAGTCTGCTCATCCTTGATAAGTTGGAGCTCATGGCACACCTGCGAGTCCTCTTCTTCGCGACAACGTAGCCAGGCCAGCACCCTTTTTGCTTCCTGTTAATTGTAAACATCAAATTAGTCACAACAGTTTATTGCGCATTAGTTTGTCTTGGCAGATTGCTGAAGAGAATTTTCTTAATGGTATGTAAGAAAATTCTCTTCAGGAACCTTGATTAATTAATAAATTTTTTTTTCAGAAAAAATCTTTTTGATGAGAGCTTTTACATCCATTGTAGTTTCAATATTAAGTCTAAGGAGAGACTTCGCCTTCTTATGTGTGTTCTATCGTCTGTACAATGGGTTGTGCTCTGAAGAACTGTTCGACATGATGCCAACGTCCACTTTTCATCATCGCACCGCTCGCCACCGACTGGGCGCTCATCCTCACACCTTGCAACCTAAATGGTCGCGCACCGTGCGGTTTCAGAGGAACTTCCTTTCCGCGGACGGTCCGTCTGTGGAATGAGCTCCCTGCCGAGGTTTTCCCGTTGGACTACAGTATGGGGCAGTATGGGGCTCTTCAAAAGAGGAGTGTACAAGTTTTTATTGGGTCGGCAACGCGCATGTGACACCCCTGGGGTTGCAGGCGCCCATAGGCTACGGTGACTGCTTTCCATCAGGCGGGCCGTATGCTTGTTTGCCACCGACGTGGTATAAAAAAAAAATATATATATTGCATTAAATGGCTCATTCCTGAACTCGATAGGATTTGCTCCTAAGTTCCTTTAGCCAGATTCTGATGCCATCAATAACCCAGCTCTATAATATTTTTGGAACGGATGGCCGTTGGGGCGGGAAGGTTCTTGAGTGGCGGCCACGTACCGGAAAGCGCAGCGTGGGTAGGCCCACAAGGTAAACTGATGACCTGGTGAAGGTCGCAGGAGTCCGCTGGATGCGGGCGGCACAGGACCGGTTATTGTGGCAATCTTTGGGGGAGGCCTATGTTCAGCAGTGGACGTCTTTCGGCTGACATGATGATGATGATGATGATGTAGTGACATAATGTACAGACAATTTCAGTGTTTATGGAGTGTGTAATTTAGAAGATGAAGTGTTTGCGTGAATGTCGCAGGAGTCAGCTTAATGCGGGTGGCAATCTTTAGCGGAGCGGAGGCCTATGTCCAGCAGAAGACGTCTGTCAGCCGATATCATGATCATAAATAAAATGCCACTTTACCTCCTCCTTCCCCTTCCGTACTAAATACGAAGGTGACTCAGGCATCAACAGGAAGAGCACCAAGTGCACCGTGGGCAGGGACAGACAGACCCACAGGATCGTGTTGTAGCTCAGCATGTCTCCTATGACGTAGAGGAAGAGATTCCCTGTCGTGTGGAAGAGAATAACCTGAGGAAAAATTAGTGCATATGAACAGAAACAAAAAAAAAACAACGTACAAACACCGATGTACCTACGTTTTTTAGTAATTTCATTTAGTACAGGTAAATTCACCAAAGAATGGATTGAGTAAGTGACCGAAAGTATTTATGTGTGGATGTCAGAATGGCAGTAGATACAGGTTGGTATAGCGGGGCCGCATACACACAATGATAGATATTAATTTTATTCGTGCCAGCTTTGATGAATCGAGTCTTCCCAAATCAGTCGAAGCGAAACTAAATAGAATCATCCAGATCCTAATGAACACAAAGCTTGTACGTATGCGTCGTTTCGATTCCAAGCCTCTAAGGGCACCTTTTGACTTCATTATTAGATCGGGTCTATGGTATGATTATATTGCATTGTGACCCAAATTTCTGACTAGGTATTTGAATTTCAGAAAGTGCATCAAATTTAAGATTATAGAAAGATTTAACATGAACGACAAACATCGAGACAATCTAATCAAAATCTGTAAAAAATCTGGCTCTGCTGCTAACCCACCACTGGCAACTAAAAGAAGTTTTTTTCGTAGGAAAAAGGGTGGGACGTATTTTATCAAGCTGATTAATCCTTATTTGATCTGTGATATGTATTTAGTTAATTTTCGTTAGAATGATAATAATAGTAACAGCACGCAACAAAGTCTATAAATAAAAATTGCACGCCTTGTAAAATAATTATGTGTATGGTCCTATACCTATAGACACATGTTGTGCAAATGGTTGTTTTTGTTGTATTGGTGTCTTTACAAAATAATTACCAAAGTTCCCAAGACTCCTCGTATGCTGTCTTCACTGATCTCCTTAGTGTAAAGAGGACAAGTGACGTATGCCCCCGCCATAGTCACACCCACTGCAGCCCTAGCGAGGATGAAAGCCCATGTGCTGAACGATGACAGTTTGATTATCCAACAGACCTGAAAAACCACACAAAAACCTAAATAAGTCTTTATCAAACGAAAAAAAACTTACACAAGCTTTTATCGCTGACTGCGATTTTGTTGCTAATTAAGTACGTCGTGTGTACGTCGTTTTGTCCCCAAGTTTCTGTGGCTATGTTCCGAATCCGTCATTAGACCAGTTTTATGTTATTGCGTGCGTCTTACACATATTTTAGCTAATCGGTAACCGGGAACAAAATCGACCTGAGTTGACAGACCGAATGTTGTAGTAGCTGGAGTTCACGATATATCAGGAACGGTCCTGTGATACCCAAGTAACATGGGCCTGAAGGCTTAAAACGAATTTATCTATTGATAGTCTATTCGCAGTTTATTTTTAGATAAGGGCTTTCTATAAATGGTTTCTATGAAGAAAAAGTATCCTTATAGTGTATCTTCTCTCATATTGACATTTTTTAGATGATTTGATCAATAGAACACGTATTTTAAGTACATTTCTAGGTATGACGATTATCTTAGGACATATTGTTCTATAAATAGTGAATAAAGCCTAAAGGTACCTATTTTCCAGTATTTTATTAGATAAGATGGTAAATGTTAAGATTTAACTTCCTACAGATATTCCGTATTAGCTAGTGGTACTCTTATGTTTGTTTATAAAAAGACTAAATTCTACATAAACTACTTTTGTAAATATCTTTCAGTAAGTCTAATAATATGTTAGTGAAATAGTGGTTCCAGTGTTTATTTGCTTAAAGATAGTGTAAATAAGTGCAATTTTACTAGATCAGCTGGCTTTATGCAATGGAGACAGTAAAACAAATTAAAAGATCTGGTGGCTTTCGTCGGAGAGTCAGCAAATATTTAAAAATAGAAGAAAATACAGAAAAGGAGCAAAAGGAGTTCCGATTCTGATTTGCGACTCATGATTAAGCGGGTAAGATTATTAAAATAATAAATAAAGATTAGACAATAATTTTAATTACGAAATGGTTCCATCTACCTATAAATAAATAAATAATGCGTGTCAAATGTTCATTCTTAGAAATCGGGGAAACTTTATAAAGATAGGTACGAATATGATAATTTAGATATATCTACCTAATTTAATACGATCCACATAAAATAAACATTCCGCCCTCTTCAAATAAACTGATAAAACTAAACATAACACGTTAAAACTGCTACAAATCGGCCGCGTGAACCGTGGATACACCAAACAATTCAACATGTCAAGACGTGCGTCTCGCGACTACTCCGCACGCGCGCACGCCGGCGGCGCGAAGTTGCGATTATACCATTACATTATTTCATATTGTCAACAAATAAAAAACAAATTTCTTTAAGAAGGTAACTTCTTGAATTCGTTCTGCATTAATCCATCCAAAATGATACACAACGCACTCAAAATGCCAGTTCTCTGATTGATGTCTAGAAATACTGTGAGAAGTTAAAACAGTATACAAAAATGGCAGTTTATAGGTAATCTTAAACCATTCATAAACCAGTTTATTCCTCGACTAGGAAGTTTGGTTTGCAACAAGTAAAAATAGTCTTGTCATTTACTAGAGCTATACTACAGATTATTCTTTAGAAAGTTTGTTTTAAAGAAATCATTTTTCTAGACAAGTTTAACTAGACGCCATTTTTACTGCCTAATATTTTGTGAAATTATTGTAGCGAACTATTTTTTGGCTTGTTTTTGTACTTTTATGAATATATTCTCTGTAACAAATCGTCCTATACTTTTTAATATACTATATTATGAATGAAACAAATGGCTTAAACATATAAACACAATAATTTTTTTTTAATATTTTTATATTTGGTTAATATTTTATTAAATACTAGCTGTGCCCGCGACTTCGCACGCGTGCTGTTCGGTGATCTGTGTTGTACATTTTCAAATGTATGTCTGGTAAATGGGTTTCTTAGAATTGGTCCTTTTGGTGATAAGATATCAGATTAACAGCCAAGTTACAAACGTATTGTGTTCAGTATAGCACAGAAACAATAAAAATACATGTCAAATATACAGAGTAAAGAGGTCGTAGGCCGAACTATGAGAAAACAGAACAGTGGTCCGAGCCCGACGCGTTCTAGCATTCAATATAATATTTATTCAGTATTCAAGTAAGTTAAGCCGAAAGCCCGAAGCCGAGGCGTTAAGGCTGCAAAGGGCGAGTTCCAAGCAGTGCCGATGACCGATCGTATTTTTCACGAAATACTGGCTTTATGGCCGAGACCGAGACATAGTGCCAAGCATTTAATATATGCAGTAATTAAACAAACCGAGCCTGAGGGCCCAAGGCTCAAAGGTGAGGCGTCAAGACCACGAAGGCTGAAACCGAGCTTCGAGTTAGGGCCAAATCCCAATCGGGCTTATGACTAAATGTTGTTTTATGGTCGATGCTAAGCTGTAAGAAGACAGAGCTTGGAGCATTCAGTATATCCTGTAGCCAATCGGATCAATCAAGTACTCCCCACATGAACCCGAGGGCCAAAGGCCCGAGGAGTCAACCCACAATGTCAGCCTATCAACCCGAGGGCCGTAGGCCCGAGGCCACTGTCTACACGAACCCGAGGGCCGAAGGCCCGAGGAGTTAACCCACGCTGTCAGATTATCAACCCGAGGATCAGAGGCCCGAGGCCCCTGTCTAAACGAACCCGAGGGCCGAGGCATTAATACCCGCTGCCAGTATATCAACAGGAGGGCTGCAGGAGCAAGGTCACAATCCACACAAACCCGAGGGCCGAAGGCCCGAGGGGTTAACTCACGCTGTCAGCCTAACAAACCGAGGGCCGTAAGCCCGAGGCTACAGGCCACACGATCCCAAGGGCCGAAGGCCCGAGGGGTTAACCTTCGCTGTCAGTCTATGAACCTGAGGGTCGTAGGCTCGAGGACACAGTTCACGCGATCCCGAGGGCCGAAGGCCCGAGGAGTTAACCTTCGCTGTCATTCTATGAACCTGAGGGTCGTAAGCTCGAGAACAGAGTTCACGCGATCCCGAGGGCCGAAGGCCCGAGGGGTTATCTCACGCTGTTAGTTTAACAAACCGAGGGCCGTAGTCCCGAGGCCACAGTCCACATTATCCCGAGGGCCGAAGGCCCGAGGGTTTAATCCACGCTGTCAGTCTAACAAACCGAGAGCCGAAGAGACTTTTTTTGATGACTGTCAAAATATACGAAAAAGGTTTTGCATAATAATATGTATCTTTCTATGCTCATTTATTTTTGAAGCCTTGCATTTGCTCATATATTTATGAACTCGTCCGTACATAATCGTAAGCGTATGAGACATCAAAAGAAACGTCTTCAAAAATTATAGAAACTTTTTCTTTAAGTGGATCGTTTTGGAGATATCAGCTATTAAAGCCGTTGAAAGTGTGCCCTTGTTCAATTATTTTAAAATACGGGGTATAAAGTTCTGAGAAAAATGGTGTTGATAAATTGTTGAGGGTTGAAGAATGCAGTCCTCACTTATTAATATAGCGCCTGCTCAAATAATCATGGCAAATGCGTCGCTACTGCTGATATTTTTGAATAGTTGTAGGCTATTACATTTAAGGTGTTTCTTGTAAATTGATTGGTCATGTCTCTTAAAATAATTTACGCAGTTTTTGTAATTTGTTCCATTTACACATGCAGGAGTCCGCTGGATGTGGGTGGCACAGGACCGGTCATTGTGGCAATCTTTGGGGGAGGCCTATGTTCAGCAGTGAATGTCTTTCGGCTGATATGATGATGATGATTATGACTACACATGCATAGTAATGAACTCTTTCAACGACTTCTGGTTTGATCAAAATATATTTTATACTTTTTGAGATAGGTTGATTTAACTGTAATTTTAATTTTTTACTGCAAGTCCGACTCACACTTGACCATTTTTTATATCCTATGTCCCGACCCGAGGTCTCCCGAATACGACGGTGAAGTTTTCATTAAAATCCATCCAGCCGTTCTCTCGTGATGCTCCGTGCAATAAACAGACAAACAGACAAACAGACAAACCGACAAACAGACAAACAGACAAAAATTCTAAAAATTACATAAATGTGATCTATTATCGATTTTAAGACCTCCTCCATCATTTTTTTGTAAATATCTTCCATGTACAGACTTTCGACCCTCTTCAGCTTTATTATATGTATAGATAGATTACATTTCAAACGGGCGCTCTTATTTAAACAGAGTTTTACACAAATTCAGCCATTCAGCAATTTGTCACGCCATTTTGTAATATTACCTTAGCATTATTCTTTTGAGATATGCGCCATTATACGTATCGTTGTCTATTTCTATTAAAATCTTTCTTAAGGTTGGCAGGGTCGAGTTAATTTGGTTTTAAAACTTCTCAGGAAATACTTCTGTTTAGCTCTCAAGCTTATCTATTAACCATCTACTAGTGCATATCGTGGTCTATAAATAGTATAGAAAGACTCTAGAAGAATGCCTTAAGACTATTTGAAAATGTTTAATTCTTAACTCTGTCTATTCGTGGTTTCTAGAGGGAGACTTATGAATAGTTACAAGGTTGTGCCCACTTTACTATAGACTATCTATAAGCGTTATTGAAGATAGCTTGGGGGCAATGTTACTCTTATGGTAGACAATCAAATCGAAGTCTATTAGATATCTAATATCCCCTTTTTAGATTCGCTTTTGTTACTTGGGATAGCTTGGGTGCCTAACATCTATAACTTATCTGTAAGTAGTCTTCTTTTTTGGTCGAAACCTTATTTAAATATTAGAGACATGACTCAATATGGGAAGAGACAATTTTTATCAGCGCTTTCCAAGACATCTGATTCTGTGCATTTTGTATAGTCTCCTGCTTGTCACCTGCTTCTACGTCCGTTTACGTATTTCATTATATGCTTTTCAAAATTGTTAGCGTAACGTCATCAACTCATCGCTGACGTTGTCTTCAAAAAACTTAAAAATTCTTAAGAAAAATACTAACAGGATTGTAAAAAGTAATACTGTATTAAAATAGCACTTACTGCTCCCATAGCAGACATGAATAAGAGTGTCAGTTTCCTCCCGATTCGGTCGCACAGGAACGCCATAACGAAGTCGAATACCACACATACTAAATATGCCACCGCTGCCATCCATGACACCTGTAAAATAATTTATATTATTCTATACGTATGTAAAATCCGATTATAAGTGAATCGAAAGCCCTTTAGTAAGTGGCGTATGTTCCTGTGAGGTGAGGCACATACCTACTGTACGATCTGACGCGTGATCAGAAGGCTGGTTCATATCTAGCATAGAGGATCAGCATTGCTATTTAACGTGACAATGCTGCCAGCCTTCTGGGCACGCTACAGATTGACAGTGATCTGGGGATTTTTTTTTTATTTATTATTTAGTAGTATTGTATTTTCGTAAATCTATTTTAGGATCTACAGTTTATTGTTTCTGTATAATATTGTTTACAGTTTTCAAAATAAAATCATCTCTAATGTTCTTAAAACTCGTTATATAGGGACCGCTTCAAGCGATCTATCCTGTACAAATGTTTGCAGTCGGTCTGCAGATCCTTTACAAATAGACTACTTGAAGCGGTCCATGTATGGTCGGTCTAAGACTAACCTCAAGGTGTACTGATGACCTGGTGAAGGTCGCTGCATGCGGGTGGCACAGGACGGGTCATTGTGGCAATCTTTGGGGAGGCCTATGTTTAACATTGGGCGTCTTTCGGCTGTTATGATGATGAGACTAACCTCAGTATCTGTGAGCGGTGTCCCTGTGGGTGAATCGTTTGATTGCAGCAGCAGTGTCATCGGAGACATCCAGCCGATAGATGCTCCGTATACAAACACGGGCAGGTTTACTGTGAACAATAAATTCATTAGAACAGTATCCCGCAAAACCCTTCAAACTTCCATGGCGCGAAAATGTTCTAAGATAAATATAATTTTTATTTTATTTATTTAGGGCATCAACAGCAGTACATAAGAAACATAAGAAATATACAAAACTGAGTGTACAGTAAACAAAGCCAATAAAAAATGTCCACAAAAAAACAATCAAAATGCATTAATAAGAAAGAGTGAAAACGAGGGCATTATCTTTCCGTGAATCCTTAACATAACGTTTTTCTTTCCACGCTTGATTTTCAACAGATTTTTTATCTTAGGAAACCTCTCATGGTGGCTTATGATGGTCCCGTTTTATCCAATTATCGTGCTACGTGTTACTTTCGCACTTACGTACTTGTTAGAACGTGATGGCAACGCCGACAAACGATTAGACGTGGTACCATCATAAGCCTACAGCTTCAATTTGGGATAAAAAATCTGTCTATGAACATCCTAATTATAGATCGTTTCCCGAAAAATTTCGTGCTCTTAAGTGTTTTTTTTTCAGGCTTAGCTTTGCTTTTTAATTGAAGACCAGCGAAATGAGGCCCCAGGTTTCCTACTCATACACCCATTTTTTAAAGGACAAATATAAAGTTTTTAGATTTTTCTTGAGGGTGTCTGTTCATAGTATGATTACCTTGAGGAATAAGATGGCCACTGGCGAGTATAATCTTCGTCAAAGTCTGTCATGCGACATGTAAAACGCGTCTTATTAAAAATAAGTAGGTATTGTGTATACGTGTATAGGTAATCGCTTGCGGTTGAAAATTGGTTTCAAGAGTAGTTTGAGTGCACAATAAGATTACTTGTGCTCATAGAAAATGTTTATAAAATTAGTTAAGAAATCTCCGTACAAAGATACACAAACTGATCCGATATGTGTTTTATACCAAAAACCTTTAAACAAAATAATTTAAATAGATACACAAATACTACAGCGGTTAAAAGTACTGGGCCAGCGTTTGGACCAGGCAAAATAGGCACGTTTGATTGATGTCGAATTGCGGAAAAAATGGCCAGAAAACAACAACAACAACAACAACATATTGATTTAAACTTTCACGATTATCACTCATATTTTAAAGACAAACGCGATTAAGACCCGTTTGTCTTTAAAATATGAACAACAACAACTACAGAGGCTCGAAAGAATTAAACATTAAAAGTTGAACCACATATTGTAATGGCAGTTGGTTAACGGAATGACTTGTATCTAATAAATTCTACGAGTATTTAGTTGTGTTATATGAGTCATACATACAGAATCAAAATTATTTCTTGCCGTGGGTGTCGTAAGAGTAATTGTAGAATAAGGAATTGATATTTCCCTGACTATTCAGTTGTTGAGGATTTATGATGGCCACTAGCATCTTGCTCGGCGTGGCAATTATGCGTATTACCTCCTAACGTATCCATGCTCCTATGCGTATAAGAGGTACTGTTCGATGACGTATATGAGGGGTCTATGTCCAGGACGCATACGCTGAAACTATTTAAATTATTTTTTTTAATGTAGCCACTTTGAATGTAGTCCGACGGATACAGCGAAATTAACAAAAAAACCTTTTGTTCGATTTTCTACCACATTGGATATTGCTGGCTTTGCTTCTATATGATTTGCTTCACATTGTACTAGAGGTGATGACTGTATGTTCCTGATTTGAAGAATTAATTGTGTCGAAAATGTCACAAATTCATTAATTGGCGTAATATCAAAACGATATTTTGCGTATTGGTTCAAGAGTAGGGTTGCAAAATGACGGTTTTTTTTTCTGGATTGAAAAAAAAACATTCATTTTTTCAAAAGTTAGAAATCGCACAACTTGCAAGGCAATCAATACTTTTTTTTACAGTTGTTTTTTACTTTATGTTAACTAATAAGCGAATATTATTTAACAATTTTGATTTTAGGTTTATAAAACTAACATTAACGAAATCCGCATTAGGTAGCTAACGTAAATACCACGTACCTACTTTTTTTGCTTTTAATGCTGAATAATGTAGTTGCAAACTTACATAATACAGACATACTTGCTTTAATGTTTTGAGTTATATAAATAAATCACGAAAAACCGTTTCTTTTAGTACCTATGATTTGAACACCTGAAAAGAAAAGAAACCATGGCGCTTGGTTTTTTTTCAAGCTTTTTTTCAAAATTTTGAATTAAATACATTTGGTTTTTTTTTCTATTTATAACCCTATTCAAGAGATAAAAATATTCCATATTATTTGAATCAGTAGGTACCTATCAATCAATAAGAATCGGGATGTTTACGTTGCCTGCACCAAATTACATTTACATTGAAAAGTAATTGTTTTAATAATTGGCAATTGAGATTGTTATGTTACTGTTACAATCGTTACTTTTGTAGTATATTTCTGTTACGCCTCAATCTTAGTCTTAAGAAAAGTTTATATAATTTATTAACATTAGTCCAAGAGCATGTCGGGTCATGCTTAATGCAGGTTTTCGTAATTAGGTACTCTCTCATCATAATAAATATATTATTATGTACAAAGATTTAAGACATAAGTAATAAGCGAAAGGGCGTAAAATACTAAAAATGTGCAAATAGTTTTTGAATAAGAACTTTAAATTATTGGAACCGAATGAATACAACATTATTATCATGAAAAATGCTGTGTCCTACAAAATCTATTTTTTTTTATTTAATGGGCAATTCATTAAATAATGTGGTGACACATTTTTATTTGCTATACTTTTGAGTTTATTTGTGTAAATTTTTGATTTAATTTAATTTGTCAATTTCTTATTAAATAAAAAAAACACTTTTAAATATTAGATGTCATATTTACTATAGGTACCAAAGGGAAAAATCGAAGTTTGCCACCCATTAGAGACAAACTTCAGTATTTTTTCTATGGTATGTCATCTTATATTTAAATTTATATACAAATACATAGTCGTGTCACTACTTAAAAACCCAGAAACACAATTTGAGTTGTTCCAAAAACATAAAAAAACGTTTTGCTATATTAAACTTTGGTACTCAAACGTTATATTTGATTATTAATCTAGAAACGACATGGGTAAACTTCCTAGCAATAACAATATATAATAAATATAATTATGTACTTACTTAACACGGCACATATTATTTGATTAACTTTGCTTCCTTCCCCGAACAACAAATAATATTTCTTCATTTTAAATTAATTTAATTACAAAATAACTACAAATAATTTAAAAATAATGTTGTTTATTTACGGTTTGACTTAGAATCTTTTATTTAAGATTTTAATTTAAGTCTTTCAGACTTCTACGTGAGTCTAACGTCTGTCCCTGAAGGCGCGCATTTTGGTACTGAAACTTTGGCGTTTTTTAATTATATTTATTGCTGAATGAGTTGGCAAACAAAAATTATCGCAGTCTATATTGAGATTCAAATTCTGCTACTATTTAAACAATTTCTTCATGTTTGCTTTACGATCTTACGCTTTTGTTTTATTTACATTCTTGACGTCAAATACGGAATTGCTGATTCGTTGCATAATAGCACATGCGATACTTTCATGTACTGTTCCCACGGAACGTGTGTAAAGGCCCGGCCACGACATTGGTCTAAGGCGACCAGCGGCGAGCTAATTCTATGAGTTGGAGCGGGATGCCGATAAGGGTACTCCCTCTCGCACGTATGGTTTTCCGCAAAGCTGGTCTAACCAATGTCGTGGCCGCGACATTACGGCCCGGCCACGACATTGATCTAAGGCGACCAGCGGCGAGCGAATCCATGAGTTGGAGCGGGATGCCGATATGGGGTACTCCCTCTCGCACGTATGGTTATCCGCTAAGCCGGTCGCCGTAGACCAATATCGTGGCCGCGGCATTACGGCCCGGCCACGACATAGCGGCGAGCGAATCCATGAGTTGGAGCGGGACGCCGATATGGGTACTCCCTCTCGAGCAAATAATACGAGATATACGAGCCCCAATGCAAATGAGTTCGTCTAGTCATGATTGTCCATACGAAAAATATTTCAAAAACTAGTATTTAGACCCAGCTTGATTTTGAAGGTTATAGGGCAACAATATGTACAGATGTAATGAGAAATGACTTGCCTTCGGAAACGTTCGTCAACGTCATGATGTTTCAGTCTTTCTCACTGAGACTGACAGTAATAGCTGTCATGCTACTTCAGTCAGACTCGGTGACACTGCCTGAAACAGCATGTGTTTACGAACGTTTCCGAAGGCAAGTAATTTCTCACTACACTTGTACACACAAAGTCATTAAAACAAGTTTAATCTTACGTTGTAAAAAGTGTACTAATATTATTTATTTTTAGATAATTAATGTATTAAAATAACATTTCGCAAGCAAAAAAATACGTCTAGCTTATATTTATGGCAAAATAGGTCGTCTATTTCAAATAACACCTGTTTTTCTCAGTTTTGTAAAATAAAATAATATTTTAAATTGAAGATGGAATATTCTATGTCATCTAAAACAGCTATATAAAAAGGTAAATCCAGAATAAATTTTCATTAATCCAAATTGTTTCTCTATCGCAATGGCACGAGGTAAGCCAGTGACTGACGAAGTGCGGAAAATTATTATTTTCAGTAACAACAAAGGCAAATCTACGTACCAAATAGCGAAGGACCTTTCTATGCCAAGATCTACAATTCAAACTATCATCGAGCATCACCGAAAACATGCAACGATCTCAACTTTAAGGAAATCCGGCCGTCCACCCACGTATGACTACCAAAGCAGAAAACAGGATTCTAAGGAGGATCATCAAGAAAAATCGCCGTGCAAGAGCAGGAGAACTTACCGTACTATGGCGTGACGCAATAAAATAAGACGTTTCAGTCGACACCTGCAAGAGAGTGATGAAGAGGATGGGCTACGGTTTTTACACTGCAAAGGAGAATCCGTTACTTACACAAAGGCAGAAAACTAACAGGTTGAAATTCGCTCAAAAATACAGGAATTGGACTGTAGATCAGTGGCGAAAAATAATATGGAGTGACGAGTCTAAATTTGACGTCACAGTTGGCGATGAACGAAGTAAAGTCATTCGAGAAAAAGGAGAAGCATTTCAAAAAGACTACCTTAAGCGGAAGGTGAAGTTTTCAGGCCCTTTGATGATTTGGGGCTGCATATCCGCACAGAGTGTGGGCTGTCTTCAATTTATAGATGGAACTGTCAATGCTGAAAAATACAAAAGCATCTTGCAAGAGAGTTTGCTGCCGTCTACACGAAAGTTAAAGTATGTATAAAAATGCGTATACTTTTCAACAAGACGGTGCCGCATGCCATACCGCTAAGGCAACGATGGCGTGGCTGAAGGCTAAGAAAATTCCTAACATGTCGTGGCCGTCCAGCAGCCCGGACTTATCTCCAATAGAAACATTATGGTGGAAAATGAAGAAAAAGTTGCGAAAAGACCCTTCTCGATCAAAAGCTGATCTTAAGGAGAAACTGACATGTGTTTGGAACGGAATATCCGCTGAAGAGTGCAGAGAGCTGGTAAATACGATGCCGCTCAGGATTAAGGCAGTCCAAGATGCAACAGGTGACGCCACAAAGTGGTAGACGTTTTATTCTGCGTTGGAAACACTGAAGACGAACTTTTTTGCGTGAATTATTTTTTTTTCCATGTTTTTTTTTATTACTAAGGACGGTTATTGTTTTTTTCAGTTACTAAATAAAATACCATATACAACTTATTTTGTTTTTACATAACTTTCAGTTACTCTATACACCCGAGTCATACTGAATTTTTAGATTGAAGTTAGGTTAGTACATTTTTTTCTTACTTGACGAGCTCATTTGCATTGGGGCTCGTAAGAACGAATTATATATGTAATGGCCATATTAGAATACGCTCACATTGTATAAAAATGATTAGTATAATGTTCAGTATATCAATGAACGAAAGATATAATTTCAAAATAAATATTTTTATAAAGTAGGTATATCGCTACGGATATATAATGACATTAATGACATTTTCTATAACGTTTAAAAAGTATAATGTTCATAGTAGCTAATGTTGTTGCCTATAATTATAATCGCAATTCTGCACTTTACTTAAGGTGCGTTTAAGCCGAAAGAGCATTCGCTGTTCTAGCGCCCGTTCTAAGAAATCAACCAATCACGTTTTGTGTACCGATCGAATTTCGTAGAGTAGGAGGTTAGAACAGCGAATGCTCTTTGCGCGGAAAGTGAGCGGAATGCTTTCTGGGTTGCTAAAAAAAATAACCTCGAAGACTAGGGCGGGAGAAAAGCTCCCTCCTTATTCTTCTAACCTAACCTATCCGAGTCGGATCTGCCCCAGAAGATTTTGTTCGCTCGCTTCGCTCGCTCACCGCAGAAATTTTACTTTTGTCTTCATTATATTTTACAGTCCTTAAAATAAAGGATATTATGCCATATCATTTTTATACGTTATGTATATTATACAAAATGAATTACAAAGTGACGTCACTTTTGAGTATTTCATATAAAATTTCATTGTGGTGAGGTGATCGTTTTGACAGTTCGAAAAAAGATGCTGATTTGACTTACCAGTCATCATGCCTATTCCGGCCTTAGAAACATTATTATAAGGGCCTGTTTCACAATCTCCACTTAAAGCTATCTGTCAGATAAAAATAACACGCTCTCTTTATTCTTCCAGGTGAAAGAAAGAAATAGTGTTATTTTTTATCTGACAGATAGCTTTAACTGGAGATTATGAAACAGGCCGTAAATCTATATGGTAATATACAGGGTGTTTTTTTTTCGACCGTTCAAATTCTACGTAGTGAATGTGTAGGTCATACTGACCAACTTTTACTATGGGGACAAAGTCGAAATCGCGAAAAAAAAATCAGCTGTTTCATACATTTCGGCCGGCGTAATGCCGCCAATTTGTATGAAACAGCTGATTTTTTTTTCGCGATTTCGACTTTGTCCCCATAGTAAAAGTTGGTGAGTATGACCTACACATTCACTACGTAGAATTTGAACGGTCGAAAAAAAAACACCCTGTATATGGCAGCCTCCCTAATAATAATATTATGGCGTACTGGCTGTCTGAAATCCACCCCCATGATATGGGTTTCAAATGAAAGGGTTTGCTTGCAGAAATACTAAAAAAGTGTCTTACTCCCTTATTTATAAACGTTGTTAACTTAACAAACCGCTAATAATTGTTATTCCCTTTCAGTCTTAACAATGTGTCCATAAGAGCAAAAAGGACAAACAATTATTAGCGGCTTGTCATGTTAAGAAACGTTTATGAATAAGGGGGTTAGTTTCTTAAACTATAATTAAAATTATTTTAACTCGTGTTTAAAACACTACTAACTTCGTTCATGTTTATCTGCACCGACACTTTTGCAGAAAAAAAAATTTCAATCCTTATATCATATCATTAATTATCATCATCACCAATTTCGACAATGGCTTTTGGGCCAGCCCATGAAAGGATACAATACTAGTACAGACGTTTGTTGTATACTTAGTACAAATTAATTTTATCATACTTAAAGATGATGGCAGCAACATCATCATAGTGGACACACTACTGCGATCTTTTGCCCAGCGTGGCGATTATGACCATTCACCTCCTAATGCATTCATGCGCATAGATTAAGGAGTGGCCGTTGTCCAGTAGTGGACTATTAAACGCTGATAATGTGATGTGATGTGTGATACTTAAAGATAAATATTCCTTGTGTCGCCATAATTTTAATATAATTTCTGTTCCTTATGGGTTCATGCACTTAACTTAATAGGAAACTGGTATTAGGATAACGTAATTAATCACTCTTTTATACACAATATATGGCATGTATTAATGTTGGACACTTTATAAATTTGGGCAAACAATAGCCAAGGTTATCGCATTTCACCGCGGTCTACCGTCGACCCTTTTACAGGGGCTTAATACAATGTAAGGAAGTACTAGTACGCAACATGTTAACAGAGAATATTTATTTGAATCACGTCAACGGGGGTGTTTACGGGGCACTTTGGGGTCAAAACTGTTTTGGCCAAAATGGGTCTTTCTGACAACTCATACTGTAGAATGTGTGGCAAAGAAGAAGAGACAGTGAAACACTTGATGTGCGAATGTCATGCCCTCGCCAGACAAAGGATGAAAGACTTCGGAACCGGCTATTTGGAGCCGAAGGAGGTTAAAACGCTACCGCTAGGGTCGATCCTCAAACATATTGATTTATAGAACAATCCCTGGGGTAGGCGAAACAGGGGACAATTACACAAAAGATAACTTTTTAGATTAATTTTAACTGTAACGTAATTAGGATTGCTATTTTTATTGTTTTTGTTTAGTATGTTTTACACTTTTATTATTAATGACTGTCGTGTGTTTTTTTTTACATTACAGATATTGAATTGAACTAAATTGAATTTTCAAAACTACAATTTATGTACATAGATTAAATCTAACTAATCTACTTAACCTAACCTATATCTAAGATTAGCCCTTGTGGCATTGTACCGAGGATGCTGGCGGCATTTCCTCGCTGTATCGCAATACTGATGCGTTGTGCGAGGAAGTCGCCAGCTCTTCGGTCTTTAGTTACATCAACCAGACGTTTCGCGATCTCAGCAAACAATTTGCGTGCGCTGGGGCCCCAAGAACCTAAAATAATAAAATTTAGATAACGATCGCGGTATCGTAACCACTATTGAAGGTGCTGCTCACAGAGCACGGACCTCTTTAGTGTGTAACCTTAGAGATAGAGGCGGCCTTGGCTGTCATTTTCATAGAAATCGACCGTGTCAGGTAATTTTGACATGTTAATGTAAATAGTGTTGTGGTATGGCTCGATATTTTTATCGATAGATTAAAACCAAGAGTTTTTTGACTAAAAATGTTACTTGAAAAAAGCTATTCAAACATTCTCATTTTTAATATCTCATTAAAATGATGTCGTTATGAATGATATAAAAACAGTAAAAATTATACATTTATTTCAATTTATATTTACAATAAGTACCTACTTACATTAAGTTGTTAGCTTTAAGGTTAAAGTAAAACAACAAGTGTTAAGGGTAAGGCTAGACAGAGGTTAAATAACAGGCGGTCTTAAAACACTGACGTTAGGGTCGTGTATACATTATAATTTGGTATGTTGGCTTTTGTAAACATATCTCTGAACTCGACTGCAGGTACAAGATACTTAAATAGATGATCAGACAGCTCGACAGAGACGTCAATGCAAGGGGCCATAAAATTAATAGAATGATAAGTATAAAGGAGAATAATAAAACCCTCCAAGAGAGTGTCGGACCACGCTTAGAGTAGGATTCCGTAGTTTTTTTACCATAAAACAAAAACTTGTAAACCGATCAAGCTCAGAATAAATTTCTTTGAAAGTGTTTCTGACCCTCTATTTCTATACTTATTATTTGTATTTAATAATAACCATTTGTCGTTTTGCGAGAAGCATATCATATATATCTCCAACACTTCCATTATCTGGCTGGAATTGGGAACTTTCTTCAGTGTCTTAAAACACGTTACAGGATTGATATCAGTGAAAGTGAAAGTATTTGTTCAGTGTAAATGTATACATTTACCTTAACCTAGTAACTAAACACTGTACTTAGTAACTAAATACTAGTTTACAAAAAAAGGATGCCACTCAGCATGTCATGACATCATGACATGACGCTGGTTTTCAGGGCAACCTAAACTAAAGCCAAGCCTTATAAAATAGTTTAAAAAATAGTAAACACAGTTAAACTATATCTACTTATATTACGTTATAAAACGCAAAAAGAAAATGTAGGTATATCATAGGTGCTTAAATTAAAATTGTAACTATAAATGGGAACTAAAATTAAACGATCAACTGTAAGGAGTTTAGATGGTTAGGTAATTTAGGTATTATATATGAGGACAGATTAACTAGATGTATAAATGTATAAAGATATTTTTAAATTCGTAAATTGTACCGTTTTACGTTTTCTTGAAAGATTATCCGATGGGTTACTTGGGACAAGAAACACCTGGAAATTAATTACATACTTAAATTAATATGTATTAACAGATAACATCAGAAATCCTTTAAAAGGTACTTTACTTTTAAAACATAATAAAATTATTTAGCAAAGCTAACTTACATTGTCAAACGCAGGATGGAGTTTTAAAGTTGGACAGGCATTGGATGACAATATAGATCTTGGATTTGTTTTTACAAAACAGTCATTTTGGAAGTGGTCCGAACAAATTGTGTCGTGTTTTTGCGGAAACCAGTTCAACTTTCCAGTCGCCGTTATCCAGCGTTCTCTGACACATGGTTCTATGGGAAATCTAAAAATTAAGTCAGAATTTCTTAAGCTATATGTTTTTGTATAGTTTGCTTCATTGTCTGCACTCTAGATAAATATTATATTATTGCTAAATATAAACAAATAAATAAATGTTTGGGGGACAGTCTCATATAGATCAACCTAGCCCCGAACTAAGCAAAGTGCTAGGCAACGATATATATATGTACTTAAATAGAGAAATACACATAATTATACTTACTTATACATAGGAAACGTCCGTAACTCGGGAACAAATTTTGAATTTCTACTAACACCGTTTGGTTGTAAGAGTTTACATAGACTATCGATAACAAATTCAGCGTCGTGTCTCTTCACTATGTCTCTCACCCATACTAATTTTATATTGAATTTAATATAACTTTTTTTACTTACCTGTGATAGGAAACGTTTGAATTTTGTTTGTTAACGTACGTAGACTGGTTCCTGCACCAGATTACAGATGAATGTGGCATTCTTGGTATATTTTTATAGTTTATATACCCATGACGTCCCGAGAGGTACTGACAGCACATATGCGTAAAACGCATATGCGCGGCACGGGTTTTGTCTGTCACGCCGTCTCTCTATAGGCGCCCTAAGAGTTCCAACCTCCTTGGTGCTGCTCATCACCAATCTAAAAAAAAGTCAAACGTGTCAAGTTCCGGTCGAAACTCTCATTGCAAACTACGTAAAAGTAAAATTCCCTATGTTTGTTTATGGTCTGCGTAATTAATATAGTTATTATAATTTATTTACATAACTCAGTCTCGCGCGATGATAAACTTGGTACACAAATGAAAACTAAATAGAATTCAAACAGTAGAGATAAGATCAGTTTTACTATAAGAGTACTTAAATAATTCCTATTGCCAGCCTCCGTAGCCTAGTTGGTTAGTGACCCTACCTACGAAGCTGGAGGTTCCGGGTTCGAATCCTGGCATTATTTGTGATTTTATTTATCACAAATACTTGTTCCTCATAATGGACACACTGCCATCGCCAATCCGGTTGCCGAGCGTGGCGGTTTTGGGGATTTACTTCCTAATGCGTCTATATGCACAGATAATAGGAAAGGCCTACGTCCAGCAGTGGATTGCGATAGGCTGATGATGACATATTCCTTGGTCATGGCTGTCTATGTCGGCTGTCCCAAATCAAAACCTAGCAAGGGACATTTTTTGTCGAAATACGTTTTTTTAATGTATCTGCCCCAAATGCTGAGCTGCGTCTAATGCAAAAACACCTGTATTTCTATCTCAATTAGAATCAAAGTTACGAGACCCACCAAACCTAGCAAGGGCATTTCTTACATGCCACCAACATATTCAAAATCCTAGTAAGTAACATTTTCAAGTCCAAAAACCTGGCAATTGCATGCTATACTAGGTTTTTGAGTTTGTAAATGGAACACACTAGGTTTTTGAATATGGAAATTGTCCCTTACTAGATTTTTGATTTTAATATTTGCCGAAGGGTCGTACAAGGAATGCAAATATAACAATAAATAAAACCTATCAAGTCAGTAATGAGTGAACTTTGCGTTCTAATGGTCGCCGCTCCCGCGCTCACGGCCTGCGGTTTTTGTCACCCGCGGGTGTCGTAAGAGTCGACTGAGGAATTGAATTGATATTGACCATTTATTTATTGACGATCGATGACGGGCAGCAGCGTCATCAAAGTGGCCAAAACATTAATGATTTTAACTAAAAGTGTATGTGAACTCAAGGCTTAAGGTTTTAAGTTGGTGACGAGACCAAGATTGTGTTCTAAAAGTACGCGATTATGGAATTATGCAATTATTTAGGCTTTGTTTACTATTATTTTAGTTTCTACTGACGATTAGTACAGGGCGTTTTGGTTGTTAACCGACAAAGAACCGACCAAAAAATTGTACTATTTGTTAATAAACAAAATTGGATCTTCGATAATTCATAACGTCACTATCATTACGGTTGTGCATTATTTGTCGGTATTGTCCGTTGTCTCTCTATGAAAGAACCCTGGACAAACTATCAGAAGCTTCAAATTACGACGAAGGTATTGATAAAACAAATCAAATAATGTCAATACTTGTTTGTTGCTATTATATTGTGTTTGTCATTTCTTTCTATTTCTTTCCACAACTCGACATCAAACGTCCTATTTTGCGTGGTCCCGACGCTGGTCCAGTACTTTTTGGGGACTTCACATACACACTGGAATTTCTTCGCAGGTGTCTGCAGGTTTCCTCACAATGTTTTCCTTCACCGTAAAGACTTGTGAATATCAAATGATATTTTGTACAACAGTTTTTGAAAAACTTATTGCTGATTGAATGTTTATTGCCGTTTTTAGGGTTCCGTAGCCAAAATGGCAAAAACGGAACCCTTATAGATTTGTCATGTCCGTCTGTCCGTCTGTCCGTCTGTCCGTCTGTCACAGCCAATTTACTCGGAAACTATAAATGTTACAGTAACGAAATTTGGTAAGGATATGTGTTGTATGAACCGCTACAGGAATGTGATACTAAATTGTAAAAAAAACCATTGGGGTGGGGGCCCTCCATACATGTAACTGAGGGATAGAATTTTTTTTTTAGTTGTACATAAGCGTGTGGGGTATTAATAGAAAGGTCTTTGAAAATGATATGAAGGTTTATACATCATATTTTTATTTAAGCAAATCGTTTTCGAGATATCAGGTCTCAAAGTCTGAAAAATGTGTCCCCCCCCTCTATTTTTTAAACTACGCGATATAAAATTCTGAAAAAAATATATGTTATGCACATTAATAAACTCTATCAACGATTTTTGGTTTGATAAAATTATCTCCTATAGTTTTTGAGGTAGGTTGATTTAACTGTATTTTTTAAATAATTAATTGATAATGGTACGGAACCCTTTGCGCGCGAGTCCGACTCGCACTTGGCCGGTTTTTTTTATTTTCGCTGGTAAGCCGATAGTCGCGTGTGTAGTACTGTTTATACACGTGATATTCGAATGGTATGCACAATTATTGCACATGCATACACTCGTAGCAGAAGATGATACCAAAATTTTCGCCTATCAGTATCGAAAGAGCTCGCGATTCTAAGTGGAAATCATATTAAAAGTTACAAAAACAAAAAACAAGTGCGAGACAACTTTAAATAAAATGACTCGTTATGGCAATGACCCTACTGGGGGAGGCCTATGTCCAGCAGTGGACATTTATCGGCTTAGAATGATGTTTTTGGGAAGTTTCAATGTGTAGTAAATTGTTAGCAAGTACTTTGCAGCGAAGCTCTGCGGGAAAAGACTGGTAGTCAGTAATTTCAAAATCATTGAAATCCCCTAGATTGCAATTAAATAGGGTGCTTTGCAGTCATTTCATAAGTCGTCTTATTTGAAATTACCATAAAACACACCGTTATTTTTATCATAATAAAGATTCATTCCGAAACTACCCGAGCAGAATTTCTGTAGTTTGAAATTACCCCAATGCACTATACTACAATTTTACCTTTACCTTATTAAAATGGTAATTCTAATCCGGATTTCAAAGTATGCATTTGCTTGATTTTATATTTGACATTTTAAGAGTTTACTGCTTACAAGCAGTAAAATTTACCATTTTGTACCACTTGCTAGGTTTCAGTTTTCTAATTGACATAACATTTCTATTATTTTTTTGTAATCAGTTGTTAGTAAGGCACATAAAAGTTCTCGAAAGATACTTATATTAAATTTCAATAGTTTGTCTTATAAAGCAAGTTATACTTCTTTATATAAGACAAAGTCTTGTGAGACAAAGGTCTCTGCTACTATTTTTTTTTAACAAAATGTTTATTTGCCTCTCCTGTAAAATTTCGCTAAATACACTTACTAGGCTTTGATCTGGGACAGCCGATGTATTGAAGTATTATCTTAAGGTACATCTATATCTATTATCTATACAGGGTGTAATCGATAAGTGTTTACAGGCCATAATTCCGTAAATATGAGAGATATCAGAAAACTTTTATCGAAAGTACGTTACCCATCGAGTAAAATTACACTAATAACTTTTTGAAATAAAATCAGAAATACCCCAAATATTAATTTCAAACCCTTCCATACATTTAGTAGGTAATCGTTCTTTCAAAGATAGGTAACCCCCTTTTAACTTAAGAATAAATGTTAGATTAATTTTTTCATAAACGGCAGTATTATTCATCATATCAGCCAAAAGACGTTCACTGCTGAACATAGGCCTCCCCCAAAGATTGCCACAATGACCGGTCCTGCGCCACCCGCATCCAGCGGACTCCTGCGACCTTCACCAGGTCATCAGTCCTCCTTGTGGGGGGGCTACCCACTCTACGCCTTCCGGTACGTGACCACCACTCAAGAACCTTCCCGCCCCAACGGCCATCGGTTCTACGTGCAATGTGCCCCGCCCACTGCGACTTCAGTTTAGCGATTCGGAGAGCTATTTCGGTTACTTTGGTTCTGCTGCGGATGGTCTCATTTTTAATCCGATCACGCAGAGAGACTCCTAGCATAGCCCTCTCCATTGTCCTTTGGGTGACTTTGAGCCTTCTTATGAGGCCCATTGTAAGAAGTATTATTATTTTATTACAATGTATTCATACAAATAACGAATCTCTAACAGTTTTATCTCTTACGACACCCGACATTCTTTAAGGCTGTAAGTCGGCATACAAAATGTATGGGAGCGTATTAACTTAGTATTTTTAATAATACTTCATCTATTTAGAAAAAATAATTAATGTAGTTTTACTCGCTGGGTAACGTTCTTTCGGTATCAGTTAAAAGTTTTCTGATATCTCTCATATTTACGGAATTATGGCCTGTAAACACTTATCGATTACACCCTGTATATTATATCGTCGCCCGGTACCCACATCACAAGCCTTAATTAGGCTAGTGATGTGGCACAAGCCTTAATTAGGCTATCGACTAGATCGATTTGTGTAAGATGTCCCAAGATACTGGTATATATTCGGTCGGTTATATTTCATTTTTATTTTTTAAGCTGGCGATATAAAGTCCTAGCACGGAAGAGAAGATCAAAATTAAATATTAAAATAATATGTGCCTTAAACACAGTATTGAGGAGATAAAAGCAGATGTTCTATAATAAAAATTATCAATGATGTTATTATCTTGTGCATTTTTTTTGGTTAAATTGTAATAGTTTGGAATGTTTATTACTATGTACTTATGGCAGAGCAACAATAAAGTGCTAAAAAAATGCTGCAAAAATTCTCATTTCACACAGTATTTTTATCCATTTTAAAATCCAATTAAAGAATTGAAGAGCGGCGTTTGTTTGGTTGGGTTTGTTTAATAGAGACTAGACTGACGTGTAGTAGGTACGTTAGAAAGAACAGTTTTTTTTGGTAATGTCAGATTTTGTCAACTATCATAAGTCACATATTTTATATCAAGTAGTTTGGAATGTTTATTACTATGTACTTATGGCAGAGCAACAATAAAGTGCTAAAAAAATGCTGCAAAAATTCTCATTTCACACAGTATTTTTATCAATTTTAAAATCCAAACGATCCAAACACCCCCCGGCTCCTGCAACCCCGTACCAGTTAGACCCACCCACAGCTGACCGGGCCTGTCTTCGAATCGAAGCGAAGGACGTCATTGACGCTATAAATTCTTTCAAAACCGGTTCGGCGGCTGGCCTGGATGGGATCTCACCCCAACATTTGAAGGATCTAACCTCTCATTGTTCGGGCGACGCAGGTGAACAGCTCGTCTGTTCCCTTACTAAATTAATAAATTTCATGTGTTCAGGCAAAATCAACTCACAAATTGTCCCACTTTTCTTTGGCGCTAACCTGATTCCTCTTTCAAAAAAGGACGGAGGGGTGAGGCCTATTGTTGTTGGGTCAACTCTACGTCGTTTGGCATCGAAAATTGCGGTTAGACACATTAAGTCAAAATTACAGTCTATTTTAGAACCAGTTCAGTTAGGTTTTGGCACGAAAGGTGGGTGCGAAGCAGCCGTCCATGCTTTACGCACCTATCTTTCAAACGATGATTGTGAAATTGTAGTCAAAATTGATGTAAAAAACGCCTTTAATTCGGTAAACAGGGACACTTTGCTGACAGAAGTAAAGGAACAAATTCCCGAACTTTATAATTACCTTTATCTCTGCTATGCAGATCCTTCTAAATTACTATACAAGTCCCATCAATTATCATCTGAGGTGGGATGTCAGCAAGGTGACTCCCTTGGGCCAGCAATTTTCAGTTTAGCCATAAATCACATAATACAAAAAATTTAATCCAAATTTAATGTCTGGTATTTAGACGATGGGACCTTAGGAGGTGACGTGGATACCGTACTGTCCGATTTGTCTCTTATCAAAACTAATTTTGAAAATATTGATTTAGAACTAAATTATAGTAAATGCGAACTCTTTATTCAAAAGACTTCCTATAGTTTGACTGTTTTAAAATCCAAATTCGATTGTCTGACTCCTGGTATAAAAATAGTAGACAAATATTCACTTTGCCTCCTGGGTTCTCCTATTTTTGAAGAATCCTTTCCCGATTATATTTCTAACTCGATTTCTAAATTCCAAAATCATGCAAATCGTCTACTCGAAATTAGCCCTCATTATGCTCTTGCGATTCTTAAGTTTTGTCTTTTTGTCCCTAAATTGACATACGTGCTCCGTTGCTGTCCGTTCTGGAAAAATATTAATTTATTAACACCTTTAGACGACTTAATCAAAATTACCATAGAAAAAATTCTAAATATTCAGCTAACGGAGCGTTCCTGGTCCCAAGCATCCCTCCCTATTCGGTATGGGGGTTTAGGGATACGAAAAATTTCATGTGTGGCTTCTCCTGCATTTTTGGCGTCCGTCCACAGCACGTCTGATCTCACAGGAAAGATCCTAAGGGCTCTGCCTATTAACTGTGAGACTGCGGGTTTGGAGGACGCCAAAGATGCATTCAAAATTGCTTGCCCTTCGAAAAATTTTCCCGACAACCTAAAATAACAAAGGAGCTGGGACAATGTGTATTGTGATCTAACATACAATTCTCTTCTAAACAGCCTCTGCAGGTCCGGATCGTGCGAGACTTTTGACGGTCGGAACCCGGGAAGCTGGTTACTGGCTGCATGCCCATCCTTCGGCTAGTACTGGTACTTTCCTGGATCCGGCCTCTCTTAGGCTCGCAACCGGCCTGAGACTCGGGGCCGCGGTATGTACCCCTCACTTATGCTGTTGTGGCACAGATGTGGACCGACTGGGACACCACGGACTAAGTTGTCAAAAAAGCGCAAGCCGTATATCCAGACATGCGACGCTTAACGACATAATCCGCAGGTCTCTTGTCACGATCAACGTACCTGCTCTTCTTGAGCCTACTGGTATTATAAGAGATGATGGTAGGAGACCTGATGGTGTGTCTTTGGTTCCTTGGAGCTTGGGACGGATGTTGGTATGGGATGGCACCGTCCCATCTTCAACGAACTACGTTTAAGGCAGCCGCTGCGGCTGAAAATGCCGAATTTTTAAAACGTAATAAATATAAGGGCCTCGGCAAAGAGTACGATTTTGTACCGTTTGGCGTAGAAACTTTAGGTTCTTGGGGCCCCAGCGCACGCAAATTGTTTGCTGAGATCGCGAAACGTCTGGTTGATGTAACTAAAGACTGAAGAGCTGGCGACTTCCTCGCACAACGCATCAGTATTGCGATACAGCGAGGAAATGCCGCCAGCATCCTCGGTACAATGCCACAAGGGCCAATCTTAGATATAGGTTAGGTTAAGTAGATTAGTTAGATTTAATCTATGTACAGTCAAGGGCATTAATATATATACACTTCTCCATACTGATCCCTTACAAATGTGTCTATATATTAATGCCCTCGACTGTACATAAATTGTAGTTTTGAAAATAAATATATAAAAAAAAGTAAATTATGGCACACTGTTATTGACGATATTGTTTACATGTATTTTAAAGGCTGGGCCACACCAAATGCGCGTGCAGCTGCACGTCCTCGGCGTGCGCGTTGTACCTAGCTTATGTAGATGGCACACCGTTTTGATGGATACTAAATACTCGCTACTATAGACTCAGTAGAACGCAGAGCCAGGAGAATGATTGGTGACAGGAAGCTGATGGCTGGGCTACACTCTTTAGCCCATCGGCGGAAAGTTGCCAGTCTGTCGGTGTTCTACAGATTGCACTTCGGGGAGTGTGCTCAAGAGCTTCATGAGCTTATTCCACCATCCCCATTTTACCATCGAAATTCTAGACGCACGGCCGGGTACGGTACGGCCTTACTTTGTAGATATTCCATTTGTTGGTACAAAGCGCTTTGCGTCTTCTTTCCTTATGCGTACTGCCAAGGAGTGGAATTCCCTGCCGGCGTCTATATTTCCAAGATCATATAACCCGTCAACCTTCAAGTCAAGGGTGAATAGGCACCTTCTGGGCAAACTCACTCCATCGTAGGCCACGTCTCTGCCCTTGGCTAGTCTGTGGCCATGAGTAAGCCTATTTCAAATAAAAAAAAAATACGCGCGCGTGCCCGCCATGCCACGCAAGCGATGTGAAATTTAATATTATGACAACAATTACTTTGAAAAATACACTTATAATATAACAGATGCTTTGTTACCATTATCATAAACTACAAAGTAAAAATCAATGGGGCAAAATCAATAATTGTAATGTTCGATTTTTAGGTACATAAATAATAATTAAAAAAAAATCAAAAATTTTGTCCATTTTATTGTTACGTTTGACTTATAAGTATTTGCTAGGCTTTACTTATGTAATTTCTAAGTTTTTTTATCCTTTTTAGAAAGCATAGGTCTAAAAATATGGGTCTCGGTCGGACCTTAATTCGAATAGGTGGTGTGAAATAGTAATTTATTATACAAGGGGTTAAAGTTGTTGTTTAACTGTCGTATCAATATTGAGACCTGAACTAGCGAAAGATTCTCAGATTAAAAACTGGAATATCGAGCATTGCGAAGGTGTCAAGGCACGGGAGTTGAACAACAACAAAAATGAACCCCCCTTGTATAATAAATAACCATTCTCACTATCATATCACTCTGATAATCGGGCAAGAACTATTTATGAAACAAAATTTGTTCTTGATTTATAACACTGAGCAGGATGAGGCAAGATAAATTTAGTATAGAAATCAAACACATCATGTAATTCTTTTAATTTAATAATCGTTTGTTATTTTAAACAGTAGGTAAAACTTGAGCGTATACAGTGTATTACTAAGATAAGCATTTAGTACAACCACTAATTGTTATAATTTTACAATAAACAACACACAAAATTTAAGAACAAACACAACACATATGGCAGTGTTAATAATAATAGTAGATTACATGCCAAGGCCGTTTAAGTGGGAAACGTCCCGGATGACGACAAACATGTGATCCGAGGCTTTTCCATTTAACGGTCGAGGGGTGTATATTATTTTTCCGCTCAACGGAGCCGGCAGGCGGCAACTTAGTTTAGCGCAGTGGCCGGAAAAGTGCTGTTTGCAGGCCGGAGTGCAGAAAAAGTCTTTACATATTGATTAGATATACTTAGGTATTCCTTTGACATTCATTCATATGTAAGTCCTAAATACAGAGTTGATTTTTTGGCGAGAGTCAAGTCCGGCGAGGCGGGCAGCGGCGTTTCAAGCAAGTTTCGAGCGTTCAAGTGATTTTGACGGTGTACATTCAAGCCTACGTTACTATACAGGGTGTAATTTTAATACGGGCGAAGCTCTTAACGGGTGCTAGTTTACGACATAATAAGTACATTCAAATAACTTTTACTTAAAATTAGAACAAAATTTTCCATACAAAATAATTCGGCGCGCAATGTAGAGCAACATACGAGAGTTAAACACTCGTTAACAGCTAATTTCAAAAAATGACATAACTGCCATATGAACCATAACAAATGTTCGTACCTACTACCTACATTGCTGCTCCGATAATCTTCAAAGAATTCTGTGGGGTCATAATTAAAAGTAACTTTAAAAAAACCTTGTATACGATGATCACACTAATGAATCTCATGCCTGGTTTAATTGATCGCCTGTATTAGATTTACACACTGTATGTTTAACATGGACGCCCCTCCCTACGCTCTGCCAGATGGCCTGTACTCGTGAAAATCCCCTTCAACGCCAAGAAATATTTATAGTTGTCGTATATTGTGCCTTCCATGCCAGTCGCCTAAAGCGGTCATCGCGGCCGCTTTCAAAGCAATTATGCTGCTGACAAATATAAGTGCGTATACTTCATGTTTACACTCATAGAAGTTGCGAACAATGTAAACAAAACGTTTATACAAAATGTGTTTAGTTTTCAATGTAGGTATCTCATTGAATATTGTTAAATCGATGTGTAATTTAAACCACTCTTACCAATAGATTACACAACACTATGAACACAATAAAATAGTGTTATATTTTATTTCTTTGAATTGTTTGTTAACATTTTTCGTAACACTTGTATACCTACATGAGTTTTGCCCAAGATGATAATCGTAGGTGCATTACGTATTGTTTTAAAACCCGATGTTTGATAGTAGCGTTACATTATGAATAAGTGGTTTTTATTGTAATAATAGTAAGTTTATCTCAACTCACATGCAGATCAACATCAATGCTTTAACATCAAATTAAATGTTTATTTAGATTTTAAATCAAGTCTTTTTATTAAATGCAGTGAAAATGTAGTTACAATAAAATAAATAGTTGTTAAATTCACTAAATATTTACAAAACCTTAAACTATGATTAGACAATAAATAGAAAAATAAATTAAACAGTCCAAACTTATTTTTAACTATGATCACTTATGGTAATAGGTTTGAAAATGTAAATAATCGTCAAAATTGCGCATGCGTTAAGGTATATGTATATGCATAGGTATATGCGCTTATTTTTGTACTTATTTCATATTGAAATCTAAAGATATTAAATACGATAAAATGGAAGACGAATTTCATTGAGTTGGTCATTAGGTTCAGTTAGCTTATTCAAAAGTTACATGGTCAAGTATTGATTATTTCAAAAACAGATGCTAGGTTTTATTTTTTAGTGTAAGGCCTGAGTGGCGCGGGTAGCGGCGCGGGTAGCGGGGAGGGTAGCGAAGCGGGTAGCGGGGCGGGTAGCGGCGCGCCGAGTGTCCAAATGATTTCGATAGCGTGCACTCAGACGACGCGCATACGTTTGCATTTGTTTAACATGGTGTGCCCCGCCTCCTGCTCTACCGGACAACCCGATCGAGCGTCTACTCAGGCTTTAACTTTACGGCTAAATAAGTTAAAACATGCATTATCTGCAGTGTTATTCACTAAGGAAACCGCCTTGATGTCAGTGCTGTGTCAGCGCTGCGGCAGCGTCGAGTCTAAAAATGGTATTCACTAATGTACTTTAAACGACACTAGTGCTCGGCAACGAATGCGGCGTGAGCTGGAACTACACTGCGTCGAGAGTTTGACGTTTAATGTACGAACTTCGTATTCTGTAACGAAAAACAGCGATGAACTCGCCCACAACCTCGCTCGCAGCTTCGATTCCTAATGTCAAATAAAATAGCTAGGATTTTAGACAAGGCTGTCTCGACGTCGAGCTCGTTGACGAACGCAGCGTCGAATGTGTGAATAAGAGAATAGCATAGCTGGAGGCTGAGTGCATAAGTGTAACCTCATTCACTCTTACCTGTTGCTATCAAGTGCAAATAGCATGGCATGTTAAGTCGTTTGATATTTTTGCGACCAGTGAGCTGTGAGCTTGAGTGATGCTGTTAGGATTTAATGGTGAATACACATTTATCAGCATGCGTACGCATTTAGTCTACAGAAAATGTCAGTTTAGTATGGGACCACGTCCAGCTTTCCGCACACGTACGCATGCTTACACGTTTCACACTAAACGGCCAATTTTATTAGACAAAATGCGTAAGCATGCTGATAAATGTGTCTTCACCATTAAATCCTATATTGAGCTCATGAAGGTATACAATATTACGGACTACCCATCGCTATACAACGTGCTGGTCTAGCAATGGCCACCAATTTGGATGTGTGCGTTTCGACTGACACTGATAGGTACGTTACATGATATTCTACGACAATTGTCGATGTGTGCGAATCGTGTATGCAATTTAAACACAATTTTCTGCTAGTTAGAGAACTTGAAATGTCCTAATAGTGTATGACCATGCAACTTTGAAGCTTAACCAAATATAGTTCATACTGTTAAAGAAGACTTCTTATATGAACAGTCTCCTAATATTGTTACTTAATACAGAGTTGGCACTAATGTAAAATGGATTCCAGTGACGATATGGATTGGAAGTATCGATATGACTGATTATATCGATATATTTTATCGATACAGGTAATTCTTGGGTTCCTCGGCTATTGGCTCGCTGCAAGTACCGAGGTATTTCAATGACACCAAACTCCTGAAATAAATGAAAGATTATGTTAGTTTAACTTTATCGCCTCATTTATCGAACGATATGAGAGTAATAATGTTACACCATTATTCTAGTTAAAATGTCTCCTAATTAAAAGTCGATAAATATCGTTACTCCCTTTGGTATTATGAATATGATGTCTTTAAGGTTATAGCTTGTAATACAAGTGGAAATCGCGCTATGAACTTTGGGCTATAAACACGAACAAAACATGCGCACTCCCGTGTAAATAAAAGAGACACGGCGATACTAGTGCGGCGGTGATAGCAGCAGTCCCATAGCCGAATAGTGGTATTAATATTTAAGCATTTAACTTTTTTATAACCGACTTCTGCTGATTTCTTCAAGGCCAGAGCCAACGCAGAGTTATACCCGCATTATTAAGAAAATCGATTCATGATTCTTATGATAGCAAGTAACTTAGAAACTAACAAAAATCTGTCGAATCGAGATCCTCCTCCTTGGAAGTCGGTTAAACGGGACTTCCACTTCTATGACAAGTTACGATCTTTTGATAAACGGTCATTTATATATACCAGGATATATAATAAATCAAAAGCATACCTAGACCGACAGTTTTCCATCTCAAGGAAGCACTTGTTAGAATAAGTCTTGTCGTCAGTGCCGCAAACGGGGTCGTACTCTGGCGGGCAGACTCTTGCGCAGCCGGAGTATTGGAATCGGGCCAGGCAGCGTTTCAGAGGGACCACGAAGACGTGCTTGCTGTGGATGGAAGGTCCTGGTTAGTTATGTACTCCTGGTATCGTGAGTTTAAAGAAAGCTAACAGTCAGACGGATAACACAAACAGGTCTTAACAATTTGGCTTTGATCCATGTCAAAACGTCAACCTTTTGTCTATATCCAGCAGTGGATGGCTGAGAACGATGATGATGAATGAACTCCTAAGTGTCGTGTATAGTCATGCCTATCATGCCAGCGACACTAAAGGGGTCATGGCGGACGCTGTCAAACAAATTGTGCTGCTGAAAGATAAGTTTTATATTCCCAATGTCGCAAAGATCTTGACATCATAGGTACATCACCAGCAACCTACCGCAAACTTGGAAATCCGCAAATTTCGAGAATTTATCTCCATCACTCGTCATTAGTAACATTATCATCGTCATTATTGCTATTAGTAACAGCCCGGACAGAGATCAGGCAGTAGCTCAACTTAATTTGAATACCGCGGAAATACAAAATGTTCTAATTTTTTCCCAAATTACTACAATAGAGCTAGTAAAACTAGCTAAATTAAAAATATCGAAGTCTCATACAAAAGACATTTATGAAATGTCGGGAAATATTCTATTTGATATTATTTATGTCCTGGCAGACCAACTGACGTATCTGGTAAATAACATTTTATGCTCCATTAGCTATCCTCTATCTCTTAAAAATACCCGTATGTGTCCTATTTACAAAGGCAGGGGCGACAAAACTGATGTAGGAAATTAAAGACCTATAACTATTGTTCCTACACTATCGAAATTGGTTGAATCTATAATATTCTAAAGCATGTCGAACAAAACGGCGCGCTGTCGAATGCGCAGTATGCCTATAGACCAGGTCGTTCCACCACGGCGGCGACACAAAAGTTCGTAGAAAGTGTCATAAATTGCCTAGAAAATAAGCAAAAAGTTGCTGGAATATTTTTAGACCTATCAAAAGCCTTCGACTCGGTGGATCATTCCTTGTTACTTGCTAAACTTAAGACATATGGCATTAGAGATAAAAGTTCACAATTATTAAAATCTTTTCTATCAGAAAGGAAACAGACTGTAGAAATAAAAGCCAGTGGAAAGTTCTATAGGTCAAAAGCACAATCAACGACAATTGGCGTACCCCAGGGGTCATCATTAGGCAACATTTTATTTTCACTATTTGTAAATGATATCGATAAACTTGACATAGATGGAGAAATAATATTATATGCAGATGACACAACAATTATTGTTAAAGATGAATATGATGACAAATTAATCAATAAAATAAGCATAATCTTGGAAAAGTTGCAGTGGTGGTTCCGAATTAATGGACTAAAACTAAATCCTGAGAAAACAAATATAATGATATTCCACCCTCGACAAAGGGATACTAAAACTACGGTAATACCTCTGACAAATGGCACAATAATTGAAAGTGTTCAATCAGTGAAACTACTTGGTTTCAATCTGGATCCAACATTGTCGTGGAAATTACATGTGAATTCAGTCAGTGGAAAACTTGCTAAAGGAATATATATCCTTAAACAGTTGCGACCCCTTATCTCAAACCATCACCTGAAAGAAGCTTACTTTTCATATATACATTCCATTCTGTCGTATGGAATAATATTATGGGGTAGTTCGACTGATTTTGAACGCATTCTAAAACTGCAAAAACGGGCTATTAGAATCCTGGCCAATGCAGATTACAAGGAAAGCTGTAGAGAACATTTTAAGAAACTGGGAATACTGACTATGGTATCAACATATATCTTAGAAGTTATTATGTATGTAAAAAATAACCCGAGTGAATTTATTCGTGTTGGCGATGTAAGCCAACGCCCAACTAGATTCCCTGACAATGTTAAACAAACTAAATGCAGGCTACAAATGACGAAAAAAGTTCCTATAGTAATGGGGCAGAAACTATACAATAAATTGCCGAAAAAATTGAAGGCCGAGCCTAACATAAATTCCTTCCATCGTAAAGTAAAACAGTTGTTGCTGGATAAGACACTCTATAGTTTAAAAGAATATTTTACTAACGAGTATAGTTGACATGTTTATTTTCCCCTATCTAAAAGAAATTGAGAATTATTTGTAATTAAAAATGATAGTAATTGAATTTTATGTAGCATGATAAATGTATTCTTTGTAAAATGTTTTTGACGATCTTAGTATGTATGCATATTTTTGTTAGTTTTAGCAAAAAATTATGTAATGCTATTGAGAAATAAACATATCTTATCTTATCTTATCTTAGAGTAACAGAAACAAATCTTCGGAATTTTCGAATTCCGAAGCTCGTGGTAGCAGGGGGCTACCATAATTTCTTAAATGCTATCAGTTTTTGACAATTATTCTATGGAACTGACACTTTGTGATTCAGATTAGGTCCTACTGAATCACATTAGAAGATCGTGGTGGTGCCCCTAGTACTAACCCGCAGTTCTCCTTCTTCATGATGCACTCGTTCTTGTAAAACCGGTTGTCGGAGCCGCAGACGAAGGCAGGAGTATCAGGACAAGACTCGTGGCAAAGTGCGGTGGTGCGACAGTGCGACGCCGATACTGCTACTACGTGTTGGCCGCAGGTTAGACGGCGGAGCTCACATTCGGACCTGCAATTTGAGAAAATAATATCACCATCTGCAATAGTCTTAGGCTACGGGTTCACTGACGCGGAGCGGAGCTGCGCAAAATTGACCAATTACATTCTTCAAATTCGAATTCGAAACAGTTCCGCTCCGCTCCACGTCAGTGGAGCCGCACCCTTAACCTTTTGTGAGTTTCGTGTGCTTTGTAGCAAATCTGCTTCATTACAATTTGACGTTAGAAAATTAGTTCATGCTAACGCCTAGTAAAGATCACTTGATTTTCTGTAGATACCGTTTTGCAAGATTTTGGATTAGACAATTAACAAGGGGTTATAACTAGTTCGGTCTATACAATTTTGACACTGACCTAGCCCGAGATCGTGCATACGTGCGTACTACTAAAGTCATACGATGTTACATCCAGTGTAATCATTTTAGAGCGATGAGCTTTTTTCCAAAAATGTCCCAAAAACCCGGTTCTTTCAGATCTGGCAATATGAATATGAACATTGTCCTGAAAAACTGAAGAAAAATTTCATGAGATTCTGATTGCTCTAACAATGAACTACCGTATCCACGGCACTAAGCTAATTAACACGGAAAGATTGTTCACTACATATTTTGTAAGTAACGACATTTTCCTATCTTGAAGATATATGGGTTTAGTCGGTGTTTGCAAAAAAATCGAGACTTACTTGTAAACATTCCCATCAGATCCACAGACTGGTTGCTCGACAGCGTTGTCACAGCTCTCCGGGCAGTCGATCTCAAGCCGAGGCAGCAGTGTGCAGTTACCGAAGTGAGCTAGCTGTACTCCTTTGCTGTAAAACGATAAACAGAATATAATGGGACATCTTACGTAGTCATCACAGCAGCGTGGAAATTATGAACATCTCCTAATGCGTCCATTCCACAAGTATAGGTAATAGTAAAAGCCTATGCCCATCTGTCAGTAACAAATCATTTGTGGAAATGCATTGATGGATCAAGAGAGTTACTTACAGGCAAGTGGCAACCTTGAGATGGCAAGGGTTGGCATAAACGTTGGCATCAGTTCCGCAGACAGGGTCAGACTCGCTCGGACACTTAACCTTCAGACATTTGTTCATCTTCGCACGGCATTTCTCCATGTCGACCTTCTTTACTATCTTTCTATTGCTAACTCTGTGGAATAAGAAGAATATAATTATTAAGGTCCATTCCTATCCGTAGTTGAATTAACTATTAAACAATTATCTAACCTAAAAGTGCATATGTAAATATTTTTTATAAATGGTTATTTTTTGATTAAAAATAAAGCAGTTCCATGGGTAAAAATAACTTTTGACTAGCAATGTACAAGTAGCAGAACATTTTCAAAATTGCGGGAATAATATACTCGAGAATTTCCGAGAATTTTCGTGAGAATTTAAGAGTAAGTTCTCATTGAGAATGTTTCCAAGAGAACTTATAAAAATGTGTTATAAATAATTATTTTAAATCGCAAATAAAGAAACAAGGCAGTACATATAACTCTTAAGGCATGTATCTTGTACGGTCTTGGCTTGATTAGATTATTTGCTAAATTTAGATTCCCGAGAACATTATCTATGTAAGTTTCGCAACTATGAAACTTCTCCTCGGTACATTGCTACTTTGGACTAAAATACGGACTCGAGTATCTTAGGGGTATCATGGCAATTTTAGAGCAAAAAGTGTAGTTGGAGAACTTGGAGGTACAGTTGTGAGCTAAATACTTCATATTACGACATTGTGGGATTATACTTCATATGTATATAACATGTATATGTATATATGTATGATAATTTGTAGTTTAATTCCATTTGTTAGTTAGTAATAAAAAATGCAAAGTAATTAAAAAGCTCTTAGGTATTATGGCTAAAGGAACTTGGGAATGAAACGAAATAAACCCCATTCAAATTTGGGATGATTGTGCACAATTTTCCCTGGAAAACTGGCCGCATTGCCTCGCTCAATAATATGTCAATGCCAATTTATTGGCCAGTCCTTTGGTCACAGGTAAATTTTTAGGCTCCTTTAATACAAGCAGGCAAACATGCCAATTTCAACCAATTGTCTCAAAACTTTTGGCAGATTGCCCTAAATCTAAGTCTTCTTAGTGCCAAGCCTGCTACCGTAAACACAGAAGTCCGTAAATTTTGAAGATGTGTTTCTGTCGCTCCAACAAAAACGTCATTAGAGTGACAGAGAAACCGTGAAATCCTCGAAATTTCCGAACTTTGGTGTTCGCGGTAAAGCAAGCCAGGCTACCAGAACTCACCCACAGTTAAGCATCTTCATTTCGCACTCGTTTCTGTACACGTTTTCATCGGATCCGCAAACCAGCTTCTCCTTCTGTCCCGAACAGTCGGTAGCGCAAGCTTCGCCGCCAGATGTACGTTCCTGTGATACGCAGAATGCCATTGGGACTTCGAACACGTGCTTCCTGGAATTAAGAAATAACACTGGTTATTGGTGGTTTCAGTACAGATGTGAGTGCACGAGTGCATCGAATAAATGACCAAAGGTGTAAGCTTACTCAGCGACTCGACAAATAATGAGACACACATGTTCGGAACCAGGATATCATGAATGTCAAAGCCGTAAGTACTAAGTCAGAGTTGGTGGCCTTCATTGTATAAGCCCGTGCCCGTATCGTGGCGACAGTAAGAATACATTTGTCACCTCCCCAACGCTTCCCATGGGTGGCGCAAGAGTCGACTAAGGGATTTGTGACTCTACAAGCATTCTCGTAGTTTCCCATCAGAGCTAGTTAGCCAGGCGACGAGACGGCGTGTCTTCAACCAACGACACTCCTGTACCAGGATATCTTAAATATTAGAGTTTGTAGTTTGTACTTACCTGCTATTGGTAGACTTCATTCTACAGGCATTTGCGTACAGTTTGCATCAGAACCGCAGTTCGACCGAGAGACTCTCCAGCCTCTACTCACACAAAATGCATCTTCAGTACCAGGCTTTCATAAACATCAAAGCAGTAAGTACTAACCCGCAGTTGGTAGCCTTCATTCTACAAGCATTCGCGTACAGTTTGCCATCGGACCCGCAGGTCGGCCGCGCGACTCTCCAGCAAGACTCTCGGCAGTGTCGTGTCGTTTGGCAATGCTTCTTGCTCGTTCTGACTACTCCTTGTCTGTGAACATATAATGTCTAATATTAGGTATTTATACAAAACTATATTTATATATAATATATAATATAAGAACATACATTTTAAGCCACAAACTATACCAAAAGTGCTAGTCAAATAACCCGCCCCGTGTCATCCTTGGAGCAAAAGTGCATCGCGATTGAAGAATGTTGGCACCAGGAATGTCCCGGAGCGAGGGTCAAGACCTCTCTGTCGTAAACGCCGTCCAATCTCCGCACCAATTGGTGCCAAATTTTGTCCCTAATTTGAATATTTTTGCAGATTTTCCGAGCAAAAAACAACGAGAGAATATAAATAATTTTCTTTATAATATCTTTCTACTGGTGGCTGCGAAGAGTGCTACTGAACTATTCATTTTAAAATACATTTGCTTCTCGTGATATTAAAATTATAACTATCGTGAGATTGATAATTGATATTTAAGTACATATTTAGCGAAACGGGTTATTCACATAATTTAAGTCGAAAGTTGCTCGACATGTTTCAATCCATTTCGAGGATCCTCTTCATGGAGTTCCCGCGACCAAAGCCCGAGGTGTACACGCTAAATATTTAAATATGTTGTCTGAATTGTATTTTTACGTTCTCTTGATTTGGTTAAAAAAATTACACCTTGTTGCTCGCCTTTAATGGTAACACATTGTATGTTCAGTTATAAAGTAATGCGTCGAGCATTCCCCATAAACAAAGTAATTAGCTAATAAATATTTCTCGAAATGCGTTCCACTTCACGGTTTATCATTCTTTCTTTAATAACTATTAAAGAAAGAACCGTGTGCTTTAAACCTTATAGCCCTTGTCTTAAGGAGTAAATAATTATGACCGACGAGGCATGAATTCGCAGCCCATTAAATGAAATCATACTTATTAAAAGTTATCCTGCTGCTTTAGCGACTTTCGTTTCCAAATTGCAATAGATTGCTGCATTTGATCTATTGCTTGAATCTGTTGCACGTATACACACAGCAACGTACATATTACGAGTCGTAAGTGTTGGACAGGTCTACGAGTATGGCACCTTACAAATGTTAAATCATAACTCGTAATGATCTGCTCGGGTAGGTTTGGTCTGATACGGATATGTGTTCGTTTAATGATCGGAAATGTTGTGAATGTTATGATTATGGTGTTTATTCTTGCTTGTAGTTAGCCTCAGTAAATAATATTAAACAATGTTGAACAGTTAGGTAGGTACTTATTATAAATTTTGCAGATTGCTATTTATTTAAAAAGATACATTTAGCCGTGTATGACGAATTCCAAATATCTATCCGTCTATCCAAACAATCAATTATCGTAATTCTATATTTTAGCGATAGGGCCGCCTGTTGTTTATCTCTTTTAATCTTCTTTAATGTGATGTATTTTACAAAGTATATTTTACATATTTTTATTGGAGGTCGATAAATGACTTCTGAAACAGTCTCCGGAAATTCAGTCTTTCGTCTGTGGCTGCCAATCATGGGCCTTTAAAAAATGGCCCTTGGGGCGGAAAGGTTCTCGAGTGGCGGCTACGTACCGGAAGGCGCAGCGTGGGCCCCCAAAGGTGGACTGATGACCTAATGAAGGTCGCAAGAGTCCGCTGGATGCAGGTGGCGCAGGACCGGTCATTGCGGCAATCTTTGGGATGCCATGAGGCCTATGTTCAGCAGTGGAAGTCTTTCGACAGATATGATGATGATGAAAAAGAAAAAAAGTGGATTTTTAGTTAAAATTTTAATGACAAGAGAAACCCAATTTTGGTTCCACTACAGACGTGATGAATCATATTATATTTCAACCAAAACTCACCCGCAAGTCAGGAATTCATCTGACAAGTGCTATTGTAGACATTCCTACCAGAACCGCAGATTGGTCCATCCAGTGGGTCTAGCAGTCGAAGAGGCAGTTCTCATAATTTGCACTGGTGTTATTACAGGCGTGTTTTCTTTTCAGTTTATCACGCTACTTGTCACTTTTGCACGTGCATTCCTGTCATAACGTGCCGGCAACGACGACAACAATAAACACGGGACCAGAAGCCTATGTAACTCACCCGTAAGTCAGCAATTTCATTTGACAAGTGCTCTTGTACACGTTCCCATCAGAACCGCAGATTGGTCCATCCAGCGGCGCTTGGGAGCAGTCGACGGCGCAGTTCTCATAATATGCCCTGATGTTATTACAGGCTTTTTGTCAAACAATAAAAATAGGACCCGAAGCCTACAGAACTCACCCGCACGTCAGCAATTTCATCCGACAAGGTGTGTCTTTTCCATATATTGCGCTACTTGTCACTTTTCACTTGCATACTTACTTATCAGAACGTGACGACAAAGACGACAAATAACAAACACAAGACTGGACCACCGTAAGCCTACATGCAGCCACACGTAAACATACATTTATCGTACTACGCGTCACTTTTGCACTCCCATTTTGACAAGTATGCACTTGTCAAAATGGGACGGAAACGACGAGAAACAGCTTACAGAACTCACCCGCACGTCAGCAGTTTCATTTGACAAGTGCTCTTATAAACGTTCCCATCAGAACCGCAGATTGGTCCATCCAGAGGTGCCTGGGAGCAGTCAACGGGGCAGTTCTAGCAATACGCGTTAATGTTGTTGCAGGATGTTTTTTTCTGTTTATCACGCTACTTGTCACTTTTGCACATGCATTCCTATCATAACATGCCGGCAATGACGACAACAATAAACACGGGACTATAAGCCTACAGAACTCACCCGCAAGTAAGCAATTTCATTGGACAAGTGCTCTTATAAACGTTCCCATCAGAACCGCAGATTGGTCCATCCAGCGAAGCTATTAGCAGTTGACCAGGCAGTTCACGTAATGTGCACTGGTGTTATTACAGGCCTGTTTTTTTTTAGTTTATCACGCTACTTGTCACTTTTGCACATGCATTCCTGTCATAACGTGCCGGCAACGACGACAACAATAAACACGGGACCAGAAGCCTATATACTCGTAACTCACCCGCAAGTCAGCAATTTCATTTGACAAGTGCTCTTATAAACGTTCCCATCAGAACCGCAGATTGGTCCATCCAGCGGGGCTTGGGAGCAGTCAACGGGGCAGTTCTCGCGATGGGCGCTGATGTTATTGCAGGCGCCTAAGTGAGACAGGCCGATGCCCACCCTGAAATTGAGAGAGAGTCGTCTGAGTGGTACAAAAATAAGATCAAAGTTAATTTACATTTAATTTTATTACCCAGTTAGGCACTTGTCCCATCAACACGGATGAACTGTTGATGCCCCAAATAAATAAAATAAAAAATAAAACGAGCAGCGTGTAGCGATCGGTGTGAACGGCCAGCGACCAACTAGGTATAAAGATATTCTGTCACTTTTATGGACACTGAATCTAAGTATTGTTCGTTTTTTGGGCGAGAGAATAGTCGATAGTTCATCGCTTACTCGCCTTTGGTGTGACAAGTGCCTTAATTGCCAATTATTAAAATCGTCTCGTTTTAAAATGACAACATAAACTGTTCAAACGCGGACTTATCTAAATAACTTGAACTTTAACTGCCGCTTACTCGTTCAACAAATTTTGAAGTAGGTTGTATGTAAAGTCAAACCGGCATCTTAATAAAATAATAAACTATGGTATATATGAATACAGGCCTACTACCGCGAAAATCGAAATTCGTATATTTTGAGGATTTTTCTCTGTTACTCAAACGAAGGCGTGATTAGAATGAAAGAGACAAATCCTTGAAATTTACGAATTTCGTATTTGGCGGTACGGCCGCAGAATGAAAACCTAAAAAGCCTAAAAATAGCTCCGATTTTTCATTCAAGTAGGAACGTATGAAAATTATCTATCCACGAGTAAAATATAAGCATTGTAAGGTTACAAGGAAGATTAACTTTGGGATTCAATTCATTCCTAAATTGTAAGATAGGGGTTGCGACTGTAGATCTGGTTCGTATTTGGTCCGGTATCCCTATCTGTCAAACGCGCGCAATTTTGAATTTTTTTGGCCAGATAATCTAAACTTCGCTTTGCGACCAGTCCTTCGACTAACAACTACGAGTTAGTAATTCAAAAACCACAGAATACCTGCATATCTCGACCTGCAGCATGCACCGGTTGAGGTAGGTCCTCCCATCTGTACCACAAACGGGATCCCGTTCTGAGGTGCACCGATGATCGCACTTGGATCCTTGTGCGCGTGAGCAGGACCCTTGTTCTTGCGCCAAACGGACTCCTGAAATGTTTGGAGTTAGTCTTTTAATCCCTCATCATCACTATCATCATCCTATCTCAGGCCACTACTGCTGCACGCAAGTCTCTTTTATCAACTATGCGTTTAGACGCATTAGGAGTTAAATGCTAATAATCGCCACAAGCGGTTTGGCGGGCAAGCGGATTGGCAATCGCAGTAATGTGTCCACTATGATGACGCTGCTGCCTATCATCAATCTTCTATCAAAGAATGGTCAGTGACACTTCAATGCCTTAGTTGACTCTTATGACACCGGTAAGAGTTGGGGTGGTGACAAATGTATTCTTACTGCCACTGCGATGTCACCACACGATCAAAAACTTTAATCCCTGGGGCCCGTTTCTCGAACGCTTCTAACTTGTAATACAAGTGGAAGTCTCTTTTCAACACTATTAATTAGATAAGTACTTCCGCTTGTATTACAAGTTACAAGCTTTCGAAAAATAGGCCCCTGGTTTGACTCATTGTAATACTTATAGGTATTAATTGCAACAAAGTACCAAGGCAGCAGAATATAAAAGAGCTGACCTTTTCCACAAGTCTTCTTTCTCATCTCACAGAGAGACGGGTAGATGTATCCATCGGTGGCGCACACTGGTTCCCCTTGCAACGCAGGCCCGCATATGCGGGGGCAAGACGCATCGCGAGCGGCTTCGGTCCATGATACAACTGTAAAAAAAAAGAAATTAGTTGGAGTGACAAAAGGTGGCAAAAATTCGTACATATACAGCCTTAAAATCATGATGGCTGGCAAGTCAAATCAACATCGTTTTTCGAACTGTCAAAACTATCACCATTATAATCTGTTATATGAAATACACAAAAGTGACGTCACGTTGACTAATTGTAATATGCGGTTTATTCTGTCCAATCGAAGGCGAAGGCAAAAGAAGGTGTACCTACATAAAAATGCTCAAAAATATGTCCTAGTGCACTTTAATTCAGGGTAAGGCACTGTAGGTACTCGCCCGGCTATCAGCTATCGCCGCAGGACGAGTATTGCCATGTCTCATTTATTTACATAAAGGAGTGCATAATAATATATGTATTTTGTAAGTGTCTTATAGCTTAGCAGCTCGCGGTGAGACCAGTGCCTAATAAGAACATCGTAATATTTTTTAAAAGAGAGTTTTTCGATACCTAAACATTTATGCACTTGTCTTGACTATCTAACAATCTTTGGCTGTAGAAAAAAACAGCAAATTAAAAAAATAAGGTGCGTATTGTCGATCCCTCATGAAAAATTTACTCGTAAAATTACTGGCTTTTTTTTACTCGTAAAAGTTACACATTTAACTACGTAGCACAAAAATTATGACGTTAATAATTGTTTTTATTAAAGGTCTTTAGCAATGTTCAATTTTTTGCAATGGGCCCTTAAGTAGATGCAATTGCAGGTATCATGTTCAAAGCGGCGGCTAGTTATGATACGCTATTATCGAATCTAGGTCACATCCCAATTGCACTTGCTCTTGATCGCATTGTTGCATCGCGATGCATTCGTGCCACATACCGATGAAACAGCATATTATAGCATAGCGCATTCTATCAACTATGAATTCCTTGTTTACTATTTAAAATAATTATTTATAACAGATTTTTATAAGTTCTCATTGAAACACCTTGTTTACGATCTAAAATAATTATTCATAACAGATTTTCATAAGTTCTCATAGAAACATTCTCAATGAGAACTTACTCTTAAATTATCATGAAAATTCTCGGAAATTTCCGAGTATATTCCCGCAATTTTGATAATGTTCTCTAACTTGTAGATTGCTAATCGCGAGTACCTAGAATGGGATTCAAAAGTACTATTGACAAAACAGTGTATAAGTAAATCTAGGATGTATTCATAGCTATAATCACATAAATATACATTGTTTAAGTGCAGTGACTTACAGAAATTTATTAATCACTCACTAAATCTATAAGCAACTCTTTTCTTAGCGATTGTTGTGTCATTTGTTGTGTAAACAGTATACTTTCGAATCCCTTTCAGCACGCTTAGCACATGATTGGTGCGACAGTATGTCGCTGCGAGATAGATTTCTCGTCTTTTACTAACTATAATAAACGAGAAATAAAAGAGGGACGGATAGTCGATCTCGCGGCGACATAATATCGACGGTGGAAAGGAGAAACCCCTTAAGCGACATTTTGGTCAAAAATGAGTTTTATATATTGACGGAACCGGCTTTTTTTTCTGCGTCGTTTAAGCCAAGTAAAACTAAGATCTGACGACTTCAATGTCGCTTAAGGTATAATGAAATAATGGTCAAATTTAAAGACAGGGATGTTAAGCGACGCAATTATTGACTAAAATTTAGACAGTGTCACTTAAGCATACACATTTATATACATAGTCGCTTAAGTTTTTTTTTTCAAGTGCTACTGTTGTCGGTTAGTTGCATGTCACACAAATTACCTTGCCCTGTAAGCGACACTTTTCTGACTAAAATAATTTTATTTATAAACCGTAGGGTCGCTTAAAGGCTCGTTTCGGAGAATTCTTAGGTCAATATCAATTAAGCGACATTTATTTCAGAAGGTTCCAAGTTAATTGAAATAACGTTATTACTATTTCATAGATATGACAATTTGACAAAGTACGTTCAAAGAACACAAGTCTCTAAAGCGGCCACAGAAAGTAATACGATTTTTTTTCCTAAAAATAAAACTTTAAAACGCTCTCCTGGACAATTACCAAAATGTCGCTTAACAGGTTTCTCCTTTCCACCGTCGATATATTTCATCACACTTGCTGACTAAGCGCGCCATTGCTTGCGCGCGTAGCGGGAGTAATAGAAATATCAGTACGTCATTTAATAATATTATGTCTTAAAACTTATTTTTTGGTTGGCAAGTGTGATGAAAAACATCGTATGCATCACAGTCGGTAAGCGGAATACTAACTCGAGTCATAAAAGCCCTCCGCCTAACGGCGTCGGGCTTCTAACACTCTCGTTAGTAATACCGTACTTACCTCCCTTGATGCACAATGTACTATAATCTCTACATCTATAAAAAACTCTTTTCTTGGCGATTGTTGTGTCATTCGTTGGGTCAACAGTACTTTCGAATCCCTTTCAGCACGCTTGTGATAGTCGAGGGACGGATAGTAGATCTCGCGGCGACATAATAATATATATTGTCGCATAAATCATTTGCTAAGCGTGCTGAAAGGGATTCGAAAGTACTGTTGACACAACAATTGCTAAGAAAAGAGTTGTTTATACATATATGTAGAGATTAATTAATTTATTGTCTGTAAGTCGCATTTAAACTATGTATATGTGAATATAACTACGAATTTCGGTTTGATAGTAATCAATGTTGTCGCTACTCGTGCTTCCGTTTTAGTAATAATCACCGGACGACAATGACAAATTCCAGCAGCTTTTATTTAATATTGACACATCATAGTGGCTCCACTCCACTTGATCGTAAGTGAAAAGTAGAGCACAAATCGCGACGACAACAGGCGATAATTAGGGGTTTCTCGAAAACGTATGCCACTAGTTGGCGCCACTTAGCCGTAAGGTCCCGCTAAGAAACACGATTATGTTAGCCGCAAAAAACTAACTAGAGTGTATTTTTTTTTTTTTTTTATAATTTTACTAACTCATACAAAACATTTAAACACTATATTTAAAACTATAGGTGCTCTGAGAATTTAGACAAGTTTCTGGACCTGACGCCTCAGTGCTGCCGCCCTGGTGAACGAAATTTCAGAAAACCCTCATTAAAATGCTCCTCGGAAAATCATCCGGCAAAATCTCATGGTACGGCTACTGTGATCCGTTGAAGCCAAAGGAATGGAAATTGATAAGTTTCCCATGGCCGGCCGCAGTTAATGGACTTACTTCGTACTCATACTTCGTAAGAGTATGAGTACGGGTACGAGTATGGACAACCGCAGCTAATGGACTTCCTTGGTAACCGGGCATTGTGAAACGAATCCGAGCGAATAAGGTGCTTACAAAGTTCTGGATAAGAGTATTATTGTGAAAGCCAGTGTGTTTAAACAGGGTTAAAAAATAATAGCGTCCACTTGACAGAGTTGGACAAAAAATAATCTGATCCGCTTGAAAGCACACACATTATTTATATTGTATTCTGGCCATTTTCCGTATTGCATATTCGTACTTTTTGAAAAACTCATTGGTATGAAAGAGCCGGAGATGGAACCCACGATCGCTGTATAGAAATCGTGCGGTTTAGGCGTAAATCGATTTTATAAAACCCTATTATGATCGATTGCAAATAAAAATTACATACTTAGTTCAAATCACGAATCATATGTGTCTTATACTGTTCAATTAGGGTCGGAAATCAGTTGGTAGACGGACTTTCCTGATAGACGGTCTTACCCGCATTGACCTTACACAAATTTTAAATTCGTAACACAAAAAATTGTGACGTACATAAAATGTTTTCATTAAAAGCCTTTTAGTTAATGTATCATTTTTAGCAAACGACCCTAGTTTTAGGTATCTATAAGTTCGGAAATAACTGAAAAAGTAAAGTAATAATCATACAACCACAAAAGCTTAAAAGACGTGATGTCCATGCGGTATAATGTTTCTGGCTAGCAACAACGGACTAAAATAAATCTTTCTTAGACTAATGGATATTCCGCGTCGCGAGACCGCGTGTCGCGATAACATAGACAAAGATAACAGTAGGCTCGCTGAATTGTATGGCGATACTAAATTCGTGAATTATACATAGGAAGGTTAACCACGGGTTAAAATTTGAAAGGTTGCTGTATAATATAATACAATTTGGTAATAATATTACATCGCTAAAGTAATCATTAAAAACTTGCTATTAATAAAATAAAAATCATATTTTATACTAAAAATCAACATTTTGTATTAATTTTTTTATATTAATAAATAAATAAATGAGTTGTATTTTTTAAATAGTAATCCTACTAATTATGTAAATAAAATATTAGATGACATATCAATATATCATACACCAAAGGTATTTTTTCTTTGGGGTATGCCATCTAATATTTAAAATAAAAAAACATATATTTTTAAGTATAAAAATCCACATAGTGATAGTTACAAAACTATTCAAATGACTATGTTAGTACTTAAGCTTACGGTCCGGCCACGACATTGGTCTAAGGCGACCAGCGGCGAGCAAATCCATGAGTTGGAGTGGGATGCCGATATGGGTACGAGAGGCAGCACCATACGTTTTCCACTAAGCCGGTCGCCTTAGACCAATGTGGTGGCCAAGGCATTAGGTGGTGGGACTGGTGGGAGACCCAATGTTTGCCCATCTCCCTTCCTCAACGGCCAAGAGACTGACGACATCTTCACACAAATTTAATGGGGACGAAATACGAGACAACTATGATATTTTAAAAGAGACTTGTATTTTCAGTCGGGTTTTATCGTATTTTCAAAGAAACGGTCGCAATGACGTGGCTAGAAAAGATAACACATTTTGTATTTTATTTTTTTAAGCTTGTATTAGTTCATATTTTAACGACAAACGGGACTTGATCGCTTAAACTTATGTTCATTTCATCCTGATGTTTCAGTTATCAGGATGCTTAGCCAAGTTGCCAATCGCTAACGCTTAGTAGCGTACGTATCCCTCTCTGTCACTCTTTCATGCTAGTGCGACAAAGACAGCTGGCAACTTGGCTAAGCACCCAGTTATCATTTAGGCCCATTTAGACGATACAAGTTTCTTGAACATTCAATACAAGAAAGTTGAGGCAAGAAAAAAATTGCACTGTATAAACATAACGTGCAATTATTGTATTCAAGCAGCAACTTGAATCCAATACTGGTATGCATGTAAACAAAGCCTGGGTAATTAATTGAATACAAGAAATGTGAATCAATCTTTTGTTTTCACAATGGATTCCGGGCTTGAAGGTGTGCTCCTTGTCGCTGCTGTAATAGCAACTGTGCTACAGGAAGAATTAATCGAAGAACGTCGCAAAAAAAGATCGTGCTTGACAAGAAAATGGATATACGCAGAAGAAGCATGCTGGGGGCCTCAAATACTCTGTGTGTAAACAAAGCTCAGTTTTCATACTTGCTCGATAAAATCACTCCCACAATTCAAAGACAAAACACAGTCATGCGTAATGCAATTCCGGCTCACGTTAAATTATAACTTACATTAAAATACTTGAAAAAATGCTACATAATAAATCAACATGGTTTGGCAAAGATCAACTAATCAACGGATCTTCGGGTTGTCCCTTAGAAATTCAAATTCAAAATTCAAAAATTCAAAATTCTTTATTTTATAAGAAACAATGGGTACATGATTTATGGGATGGAGTCGCCCTGTAAGCAATAATGCCTGTGTTGGGAGACTCCGCTCTTCCTAGGTGAACATTAAAATATCAAATAGCAAAAGTTATTTCTAAAACATTCGTTACAATTTTATTAATTTACTACTTATTTATAAATTTTATAATATATACTATTACCAATTAAGAAAAATCTGCAAGGGCAGCGTCACGAGCCTCAGGGCTTTTATAGTTTTTATTTTCTGTGTCCCAGAGACATTCGTGGCCTCTATAAATTTCTATTAATTTAATTATCTCCGAACTACCTTTGAAATTATTTTTGGTCACCGTGCTACCCTCAGCGAACGTTCAATATTGAATGAAAATCTGCCAATGCAAATCGGTTCAATTCTTGCTTCAATAGGTCATAATTGATTCAACTCAAAGTTTAGACGTGTCAATACTTGCAAACAAATATTGCCGTGCAATAAGTATCCGAGCCTTTACTTAGTCAAGTTATTATATTTTATTCATGAAAATACACGTTTAAACGTGAAAACAATCTACAGTGTTTTGAAAATCGTTAAAATACAAGAATAACTCTTACAAGCCTACTGTATTCCCCAATGCATTGTTACATTGTATCAGATCTCTTAGGTCTCAGATTCCCATTGATAGTGATAAAACAACAGCTACATGCCCTTAAAACATCTGAAGGCAGAATAACCATGGACTTAAAACACAGATTAGGTATCGTTACTTTTGTGATAGGAAGTTAAATTCTAACAACTTTTGGTAAAAAAAAACCGGCCAAGAGCATGTCGGGCCATGCTCAGTGTAGGGTTCCGTACTTATTCAAAAACGGCTGGGCTGATTACGTTTCGAAATAGTTTTATTTTAAAGTATTCTGTAAGCCGACTATTCTTATTTTTTGGACCTATAGATCAAAAGTAAGAGGCACAATTTTTTTTCCTCTTAACCGATTGTCTCCGAAAATATGGACTTTTTCTACTGTCAAATGTTGTTGTAAAGAGTATTCTATAAAGATTGTACGAATATGACTAACTTTCGTTACATATCACAATCGTGGTTTTATTTTGAGTAAGCTTTAAACCCACCGCGTGGCAGTAGAAGAAAGAGTAAGAATACGGCATTTCGTAGGACACATTCTCACGCGATAGCAGTGTATGCTCGTATTCGACACTTGATATACACTCGCGGTTATAGTTCCGCAAACGTGCCGCCAGAGGCGCTTTTTGCATTTTCATACAAATGACGATGAAAACGTAAACGCGATCGAGACGTTTTTTATAAGTTATTATCTACACTCGGCCCTCTGTAGTGTATCCACTATGATGAGTCCATCATCAATCTTCAATTAATGAAATGACACTTCAATCCCTCAGTCGACTCTTACTACACCGACTTCCGCAGGAAAGGAGTGGTGAGAAAATGTATTCTTACCAGCTATCTACCGAGGAGAAGTTTCATAAGTTGCGAATTTGTCTGTAGAGAATGTTCTTGGCAATGTAAATTTTACCAGCAATCTAATCATACCAAAACCATTGTATATGCATGCCTTTTAAGGTATATTTAATGCCTTGTTTATTCAATTGTGAAATACAATATTAATGATATTTTTTTATAACCTCTCACGAAAACATTCCCAATGAGAACTTACTCTTAAATTCTTATGAAAATTCTCGGCAATTTCCGAGTATATTCCCGCAATTTTGAGAATGGTCTGCAACTTGTACATTGCTAATTCTTACTTCTATCACCAAGCGACCTAAATTAAATTTGATTTATTAATTTATAAAAGATGCTTGCGGTATCTAGTTTAATTTGTGATCTGTGGAACACACTTTTAGTTTCTCTGTAGTCTGCAGACAGGCCGTATATCTCGGGAGATAAAATAAGATAGGTACTTTGTTGCAAGCTCAAAATAGGCTGAGACAAAGCAAATAGTACATAACTATTAAAACTAATTGGAAAAACGCAGCACAGATGGTATACTTCATACAAAAGTCTGACATTTAAAAAGTTCGATAGATGACCAGGCCCATACAAAGAATTGAACTTGACATTCAAATGTTTGAGCTAATTGGAAGTTTTTTAAAAATCACATCACAATCACCCCAACAGTATATTACATCTGTGGCGTCATGTGATTATTTAATAATAAAAGGAATGTCCATCCTCCATCCCCCATGACGAGAACCTCGTGAAGGCCGAGAAGGACAAAGCCAGTAAGTACCGAGACTTGGCTCACGAGGTAACCGACATGTGGGAGGTTGATTCGGCGATCGTTGTGCCGATAGTTGCGAACGGTCTCGATCAACACCTCAAGAGGCTCTTGCTAGGTGGTTAGATCAAGGGTCAGATGCAGCGCGGCGGTAACCCTGGACACGGCGCGCATAGTCCGGCGGTTCCTCTCCCTGCAGCCCTAACCACTGGCAACTTGGGCCCGCTTCGCTGCCAGCTGCACTCTAGGTTAGATTTTCTATAGTCATCATCATTGGCCTCTGACATCTATAAAAGATGCTTCAAGCAGCGTCCAAAGAGGTTCGGCACTTACGTGTGTGGCTAGTTAGGCCAATACGGGAGCGACAGCCACGACCGCATAAAGTGCACGTAAATGTCGCACTTGGTGATCCGGGAGGTAAGACTGCGCGCTGGTGTCTTAGTTCCCGTTTGAACGAGAGCAGATCGAACCAAGCGTTATCATGGGACACCACGCCTTCACCTAGAACCCCTCTCCAATGATCTCGGTCTTCGGATGCTTTTTCCCACGTACATGGATCAATTCCGAAAGACACCATATCGCGTTTAGCACTGTCTTTGAAGCGTAACATTGGTCGGCCAACCGGACGCTTGGCGTAGGCAATTTCACTCAGGAGAGTTACACGCGGCAAACGAGAAGGCTCCATCCTTTGCACGTGGCCCAGCCACCGCAACCGCCTTTGTTTCAATACGGCTGTGATACTCGGCATGCGTGCGATGCTAAGCACCTTCTCGTTTGTAACTCGATCCTTCCAAGTGATGCCTAAAATGCGCCTAAGACAGCGCATATGGAAGTTATTTAATTTCCGTTCCTGCTTAGCATACGATGTCCAAGTCTCAGCACCGTACAAGAGTATGGACAAGATGCATGTCTGATATACGATCGTCTTTGTATTTAAAGTCAGGTGTTTATTATTCCATACCCTTGTACTGAGCCTCCCGAACATCGTGGATGCTTTGCCGATGCGAATGTTTATTTCCATATCAAGCGACAAGTTCTGTGATACGGTGGACCCAAGGTAGCAGAACCTATCTACAACTTCCAACGGCGCATCGTTCAACAATACTATTGGGGATTCCTGCACGCCTTGCCCCATAACGACCGTCTTCCTAGCATTTATGGACATGCAGAATTGCTTGCACGTGGCGTCGAACTTGTCAACCATTCTCTGAAGCTCCTCTGATGATGATGAAACAAAAGCGGCGTCATCAGCGAACAGCAAACTGTCCACATAAAAGTCTTCTCTATACCTTTTAGACTTTAGGAGTGCGATGTTGAACAGTTTGCCATCAGCCCGAGTGTGAAGGTGTACGCCTTGAGTGGTATCACCAAAAGCAACCTTTAAAAGCACGGAAAAGAAAATTCCGAATAAAGTCGGCGCCAACACGCAACCCTGCCGGACTCCTCTGCGCATGTCAAATGGAGCTGATGCACTGCCATTAAAAATAACCGAACCCTTCATGTCTTGGTGGAAGAGTTCAATTAGCCTTAGTAACTTTGGGGGACAACCAATACTCTGCAAAATCCTGTACAATCCACCTCTGCTCACTGTGTCGAAGGCTTTGTTTAAGTCCACAAATGCCACCAGCAAAGGCGTTTTTTGCTCTCTAGATTTCTCTTGTAATTGACGCAAGGTAAAAATCATGTCCGTCGTGGAGCGCTGTGCACGGAACCCGCACTGCGACTCAGGATACACGCGATCTGCCAGTGTCTGTAGCCTACATAAGATGATTCGACCAAGAAGTTTTCCGGCGATACTCAATAAGGAGATACCACGGTACGAGTCACAGCTGCCACGGTCTCCCTTCCCCTTATAGAGTGTAATGATGTTCGCATCACGCATATCCTGAGGAATGAATTCTTCGATCCAACACTTTACAAAGAAATTGCAAATCAATGGTGCCACACATTGCAGTTTAACGACCTCAGCAAAAATACCATCATTACCTGGACTCTTTCCCACCTTAAGCTGCCTAACAGCGGTATGAAAGTCTTCAATTGTGGGAATACTATCCAATTCAGGCATAACAGGCAGTTTAGGCAGTGACTCAACAATGTCAGGGTGCAATTCTAGAGGATGGGAATAAAGCTGGGTATAATGTTCTACCCACCGATGGAGTTGGCGATCTGAATCTGTTATGATAGTGCCGTCTGCTTCCTTGAGAAGAGCTGTCTTAGCTGGAAGTGGGCCAAGAGCTTTCTTTATTCCTGCATACACGCCCGCGAAATTTCCTGCAGCAGCGCAGTCTTGAATGCTTTTGCACAATTCCAGAAAGTACGAGTTCGCGCAGTAGCGTGTATTACGTTGAAGGTCACCTTTGGCCTTGGCTAGGTTTTCGCGTGTTTTATTGCTAGGATTAAGGCGGTGAAGTAATGCAGCCTCCCTTTTGGCGTCCAAGAATGGCTGTAGATGATCTGCGTTCTGCTGGAACCAGTCCGTCCTTGACGGATTTGAATAACCAAATGCCTCTGCCGCCGTGTCCGTAAGGAGACATTTCAGTTTGTGCCATTCTTCGCTAGCGCCCATGCTCGAGTCCCAGTCCGCTGTTTGACTGCGGATAAGTTTACTAAAGGATTCGATCATCTCAGTACTTTTTGCAGTTGGAAGTTTTAACTTTTTGCGGCCGACGGTGTAAGCTGAGTGAATCCTTTTGGCGATGAAGGCAGCAGTAGTAATTACGAGCGAGTGGTCTGTGTCGCAATCCGCACTATGGAAAGTACGTGTATGAAGTATGTCGCGTAGATCCTTTTTCCTCGTAAGTATGACGTCCAGCTGGTGCCAATGGCCAGACCGAGGATGCTTCCATGAAACTTTCCTTATAAGTTTACCCTTGAAGAAGGTGTTTGTCACGCAAAGTAAGTTCTGAGAACAGAATTCTAGGAGCCTCTGTCCGTTCTCGTTGATATTCCCTATGCCGTGATTACCTAAACACTCAGGCCAAGCGGATCGTGACTGTCCCACTCGAGCATTAAAATCACCAAGGATTAAAAGACGGTCTCCTTTGCGAACTTGGTGCACAGTTTCGGTTAGCAGATCGTAGAACTGGTCCTTAGATTCCTGGGATGACATCAGCGTAGGAGCATAAGCGGCGATCAGGGTAATAAACCCACAGGCTGAGTTTATGCGGCAAGTCATAATACGCTCCGACACTCCCTTTGGAGTCTCTGCGGCAAGTAGCAAGTTGTTTCTAATTGCAAACCCTACTCCATGTTGTCGTGGCTCTGTTGCTGCTTTACCTTTCCAGTAAAATGTGTAATTTGACTCACGCAGGGATCCTTCGTCGGGTAGTCTGGTTTCTTGTAAAGCAGCTATAGAAACATTCAGCCTTGTTAATTCTGCATCAATTACTGCGGTCTTACGAAGAGTTTGCTCGCTGTCAGGGCTTCCGTCGGCGTCAGGGAAGCCTGTCCTCATCGTACGGACATTCCATGTCCCAATGCGCATGGATTCGCGGTGTTGAATGTTTTTATTTTTCTTTGTATTTTTAGTCGCAGGTGAAATCGTTAACGGCGCCGACTGTCTAGCATTGCTAGTGCTTCTATCACCCAATAGAAACAAGTCAGTACCGAGACGGACAGGTACCTAACTGACCGGGGGCTGCCCGGCTTGAAGCGGGCGGTAACTTGTCAGTGAGCCTACGATGGACTCTCCCACTGTCGAGAGTGACCCCTGGCGTCCGCGCTAACGTCTATCTGCTTGGACTTAGAACCGGTAACTGCCACTCTCCGTGTTGTTTTCCACTCAGCAAGCTGAAATGGGTGAAGTGACCTCTCCACGGACGCTGCATCGCCTGGGACGCATGTAAGATAATGCAGGCATGCCCAAAACCCACACCACTCTCTCGACCTCACCGACGGGGCCCACAGGAATGACGAGTCAGTACGTGCGGAGTCGGTTCGGTTGCAGGTGCATGACGGCTGGCACCGAGCCGGGTTTATTTCGAGTTTGCCTTCTCTGAAGCTGACTTTTTGCTTCGGCTGAGAGGCTGGATTGTCAGTAATTCCCTTAGTCGACTCTTACGACACCCACGGGGATGAGAGGGGCGGTGATTTAAGTATTCTTACTCCGTCACCGCACGGATTTTCTATAGTGCGTTTATATGTTATGTATTAATTGTATTTTACTTTTATAATCATATTGTAAAACGCCTAACCAAAGATGAAAAATGAATAAAGAAAAGGAATGTCAGTTGACACTCGCCGGGAGCAGAGTGGAAGCATTCTACCTCCGACCCTGGTGGCGAGCGGACGAGTGCAAACTGGACATTCGGAATTCGTAATTATCGTATTATTTATATTCCCCAATCCGTAGGGATTAAATATACGAGTAAATATACTACTTTTGAAGTCATTAGTACATGATTAAAATGATTGACGAGTAATGATTAAAATTTAACAATAAAACTATTTGGGATCACCCTAAATGGAGTGTGACGTCGGTATGAAAGTTACGGGCCCTGATAATGACCAATCTATCCAAGCGAGTGTGCGGTCGTAATAATGTGTTTATCATGAATAAATGAATGATCAGCGACACTTCAATCCCTTAGTCGACTCTTACGACACCCACAGGAAGAGGTTGGGGTTGGGGAAAAATTTTATACTTACTGCCACGGAGCCTAATAATCAGAGATTGGACAAATGGGCGTAATTTTTCGCAATAATATGGATATGACTCCAAAATTGATTGAATAACTAATCATTTCCAGAAAATTTAATATCACACCAGTAAAACCTTTGTAAATAGTCACCTTAAAGCTTCTGCATCATTATTCAAATAAAAAAAGAATCATCTAAATCGATTCACCCAGTAGAAAGTTCTGAGGTACCGCAAAACTACCCAACTATAGTCCAAAAGCTCCCAACTACGGTCCAAAACTCAGTCAAATATCTTCGATTTAGTTTAATTATTATATTATTGACGCAGTTCTTACACGAAGTCTCCTCATTGATAATTAAAAAACTTAGATAAAACCAAAATTAAATAATTCCATTGATGCTTAATTACGAGTTGAACATGTGGACCATAGTTGTAATAGTGGACTATAGTTGTATGGTTTTAGACAAACAGAAAAAAACATACATTCGAATTGAAAACCTTGTCTTTTTTTGAAGTCGGTTGAAAACATTACGCTTCTTTTTTGAGCAATCGTGTAAAAAGAGCTTCAAGTGGGGCTATATTCATATATCAGTATTTTATGAACAAGTTTACAACTTGTTAATTTTATTACGAGGTTAAAAAGGATTTTATTACGTAGTATTTTTCAAGAAAGCTGTAATTTGAAGTACTTTCTTTATTGGGAATTAAGAATCGATCGTAAATTAACATCGTAATTCAATTGTTCAAGAGAAGGTTTTTATAGGCCCATTGCATATAGATAGTTCCACGTCATGTAAACACATGGGGAATTTCAAATTAGTGTTCTTTTTCCATACTGACAGCAAACCCAGTTGCAACTGTAAGATTGACCAAAAAGTTTGTTCAAGGGATTTGCTTCAATATTTTGACACAGGTCATTCATTCATTCATTCACTACATTTTTTGCAATTAGTACTTCATTTCGATGTGTGTGTAATCATTCACCTCAACTCTGGTGAAATTAAGGCTTAACCACAACAAACATCACGATCGCGTATGTATTGTGCTAACTTTAACTTCGAAACTTGGTCATACAATGTATAATTTGTCAGCCTCCGTAGCCTAGTTGGTAGTGACCCTGCCTACGAAGCTGGAGGTTCCGGGTTCGAATCCCGGCAAGGGCATTATTTGTATAGTTATTTATCACAAATATTTGTTCCTTGGTTATGGATGTCTATGTATTTAAGTATCTATATGTATGTATCTCGTCGCCTGGTACGCACATCACAAGCCTAATTGAGCTTACTGTGGGACTAGGTCGATTTGTGTGAGATATATTGAGTTAATATAATATATCGATCGATTTGTGTGAGATGTCCCAAGATATTAATTAATTTATTATTATGATATTTTGTGGATTTCACGACGACTACCAAACGACATAGTTCTATCAAGTTTTGGCTCATTATCATTAGGCCAGCCGTACACCTGTAAGTTCTTACGTAAGTTATAGGGACGGGGCTATACTAAGGAATGAGATAGTGATATTCACCTCTCATTCCTTGGTATAGCTCCGTTCCTGTAACTTAAGTAAGAATTTACAGGTGTGCGAGCGCTCTTAGAATTGCCTTAATGAGTCTAGATGAATCAACTAAAGAAAATAAAAACTCGTGTAAAATAGTTATTTGCAAGGGGGCAAAGTTGTATTTTACCTGCGAGTATAAAATTAAAACACGAGTAAGCGTAAGGATTTTTTAGTTGAAACAGGAGCGAAGCGAGTATTTCTAAAGGTAGATTTAGACCAAACGAGCGAATGCTCATTCTATCCCCCACTCTACGAAATCAACGAATTTCGACGAATCACGTTTTGTGTAACGAACGAATTTTCATTCGCCCGTTTGGTCTAAATCCACTTTAAAATAGCATGCTGAGCGTTGCGTGTGGTTTTTATGTTCCAAAGAGAGAGGCCATAGATTGAACACAAATCTGGAATTATGTGAATAAGTACAATGTTGTTAACCAGTGAATTTTCAAATTGCTGCCTTTATCTACTGCGATCAGATTCGGACGTTTTTGTGAAAATACGAAGGAATAAGATTTTGCACTACATCTGTAAAAATATTTGTATACCATGTAAACCTTTCACTTAGCTCTCGCTAATGAAAACCAAGAGTCCCGTATAAATAAAACGCGAATTACAAATTGCAACACGTAATTGGTAGACTAATCGACATGTTGGCATACGTGTGACATGTCGAAGGAAAGTGAAACCGTCGCTTGCGCACTTGACTGCGATTTCTCGAGGGAAAGTGCGCTAATGTAAACATGGTAATTTAAATGGTGTTTGAACTTTGAAGTTACTGCAATGATATCGCGAACTTCGAAGTTCGCAAATTTCGTGCGTCCGTCTGTATCACATCCAAGGATCGGACAAACGCACGTCATTCTGAAAACATAACACTCTTCCGTACAGTAGACTTCTTTATCTTATGATATTAACATATTCTTTTAATAACAATAACACTACGAACAAAGAAAACATGGAAGTCGCACGCCATACTAAATTGCCTTTCAAAACCGGTCCTGAATTTTAGTTGGCAACTGTCACCCCCTCTTCAATGCATCACGGTAATGAATTTCAATATCAACCTATAAGAATTTAAACCGCCATTAAAAATGGTTGTGATTGGTCCATCAAAGTTTTGATTGGCTATATTCTATAAGCGTTTTTCGAAGATGTTGCGCCGAAATAAGCGCGGAGTTAACACCTTCGCAACGGCATCGGATCTATTCGACCCGATGCGAGTATGGTTGATTGCGATGTTAACTAATTGCCGTAGCGAAAAGCGCTATGGCCTGCCCATCTTGGTACAATTGAACAATTGTTTTTGGGGGCATTTTTGAGCTGGCGGTAGACGTCCATGTTTTATATGGTCGCAGCAATAACACGAAGTATGTATTTAGGTGATCTCACCTTTTTCTTACTTGTACACATCATGATAGTAACCAATAAACGATTTAGATTTTTTGATATTTAATTACATATTACTAGTGACCAATGTCATAAATTCATAATCGTGGTGTGTACAAGTAAGGAGTTGGGATCTCTTAAATAGATACATTGTGATAGAGTTATTAACCCTTAAATGCATAGTGATGTATATATATGCATCATGTATTTTTGACTCTATTGACAACATGTCAGAATTCAAATTTGAATAAATCTTTGTCAAGGTCATGCATTTAAGGGTTAAAAAATATCTTATTCAATAAAACATCATAAGATAAGAAGTCTCCTGTACTGTACGGAACAGGGTTATGTTTTCAAAATGACGGGCGTTTGTCCGATCCTTGATCACATCACATCATCAGTATATATCAGACCACTGCTGGACAACGACGTCTCCTATTACCTATTCGTATGTACGCATTAGAAGGTAAATGCCCATAATGAGGGTTATCTGAAATGACGTTTACCAGGGCGGCAGCACTGAGGCGTCAGGTCCAGAAACTTGTCTAAATTCTCAGAGCGTCTATAGTTTCATGTTTAAATGTTTTGTATAGTTAATAAAAATGTATAAAAAAAACCTTCTAGTTAGTTTTTCTTTCGGGCTAGATAATTGTTTCTTAGCCGCAGCGGAACCTTACGGCTAAGTGGCGCCAACTAGTGGCATACGTTTTCGAGAGAACCCTGATTGCCACGCTAGGCAAGTGGATTGGCGATTGCAGTAATGTATCCACTATGATGACTTGATGACGCTGTTGCTCATCATCAATCATCAGCAAATAAATGGTCAATGACACTCCAATCCCTTAGTCGACTCTTACGACACCCACGGGGAGAGTGGGGTTGGCGACAAATGTATTCTTACTGCCGTCACCGGGAGCTCAATCCAGCTCCATAACCCGAAACCGAACGTATAACCCTCATCAGCCTGTCTCAGTCCACTGCTGGACGTAGGCCTCTCCTATTAACTATGCGTATAGATAGACGCATTAGGAGGTAAATGCCCATAATGGCCACGCTGGCCAAGCGGATTGGCGATCGCAGTAATGTGTCCACTTTGATGACGCTGCTGCCCATCATCAATGTTTTATCAAATAATGGTCAGTGACACTTCAATCCCTTAGTCGAATCTTACGACACCCGCAGGAGGAGTTGGGGTGATGCCAAATGTATTCTTACTGCTTCTTACTTCAATCCCCTAGTCGACACTAAGGGATTGAAGTGTCACTGACCATTATTTCGATAAAAAATTGATGATGAGCAATTGGGCAGCTGCGTCATCATAGTGGACACATTTCTACGATTGCCGATGCGCTTGCCCAGCGTGGCGATTATGGGCATTTACCTTCTAATGTGTCTATACGCATAGTTAATAGGAGAGGCCTACGTCCAGCACCGGACTATCATAGGCTGTTGATGATGAAGTACGGGTACTTTGCAAAACCCGCATAGCTAGGTGTTGAATTTTCTCGCCAGTCTGCCTGCGACCACGGGTGTAACGTCATTTCCAAAATGTCAGGATAAAATCAAACGTAAGTTTACGCGATTAAAATCCGTCTATCGTTGAGATATGAGTGATAATTGGGGTCTGATGATGGGATGTTGGACTAAGGCGATTTTTTTTTAAATTTTGTTTTTTTTTTTTTTATTGATGAAGCAAAAACAATTGCGTTTCATTCTCAACCGAGTGTTAGCGATTGGCATCTTGTCTATGATCTGATGCAGCAGTTCTGTATGCGGTGCACGTGCCGGGTCACTGACCTGGTCATTGTCGACGAAAATGGTAATTTACGCCATTCAGTTCGCAATTGTTTGCATAGTGAGCCTCTTTACACGGTGCGGGGACGGATCTGACATGACTGTCAAGTTTGTAAATAGTATAACATGAAGGCGATAAGGTTTATTGTTGTATTTAAGGTCGCGCCGCCCGTCTAAATGATCGTCGACCTGTGTATGCTAAGGAATTTTAGGTAGGATAATAATACTTACCGAAAAATAAATTGTATTTTATTTGTTCTCATTGACCAGTGCTAATGGTACATTACGACACAAGTGCGAAAAACATGAAATTCGAAACGAGTGGCGATGTTTTAAATCGACACGACACGAGTTACGAATTTCGTTTTTGCACGTGTCTCGTACGACGTTTTTTAGTATCGATGGCCCTCCGAAGTTTTAGACCTGACGTAAAATGACCCATTTCTCGCACTAGAGCCTAAAAAAGGCACCATCAGTACTAAAAAAAATATTTACAGTACTACATATTTGACGAAGAACTGTTTTCGAGATCTTATTTCCCGAATCTTTGACAGGTTTGCGTGAGGATATGGATCCAAGACAGAGGATATTAATTAGTTGTACAATAGATAATAATAACTAGCTACTGAGTACATCGATCGACCCTACCGCGAACTACAAATTTAAATACTCTGAAAATCTGCAAATTTCGGGGATTTTTCCAACAAAAGCATTAATAGAGA